>CAJNDS010000802.1:595000-712500 GCA_905221605.1 Symbiodinium natans
ACTACTTGGGCATTTGAGCATTCTGGAGAGCAAAGCCTTCACCAACCAGATGGCCAAGAGTAAATGCGAATAGTGCGAGAAATTCATGCAGTGCCCTACCCCAAAGCCCCAAGCGCTCTGTCAGATCCCCCGCAACATGAAAGGACATGTACTTCCAGACCAAGCTCCTTCTCGATGCAAAAGCAGATCCCAACCTCGAAAACAGTGGTGGCCACAAAGCACTGACAGGCAAGGGTGTGAAGCATCTAAGTCAAATCGAGGTTTTGAGAAGTGCATGTTGCACATTAAGTTGCGCATAGCATGATAGCATGTCATCATATATCCTCGACTAGTGCTGAGAGGCCTGGAAGGCGCCAAGACCGGTACAGATGCCTGGGACAATCCCATGAACATCCTCAAAGCCGCGAGTGACACAGAAGCTCCTGAGCTACACTGCGGTTCTAGAAGAGGTGTTCTGAGAACGATCTGGCGCTTGCGTGTCCTTCCTAGGAAGAGCTCAAGCTGGCATTCGAAGCGTTGGCTGCTGCCGACGCTAAGGATCGCCAGCCTTGCCTGACAGTGGTCAGATACGTTAATGTGTCATAAGGCAGCTGGTAGAGTCATCACGCTGCCGAAAACATCTGGTCGTCTCCCTTCGGCTCACAGCGGAGCAATCGCTGTCCGCCTGCTCATGCAGGACTTGGACCGGGTCGTGCTGGCTCAGACAGGCACGTTGCGTTCCAAAAGTCGAGAGGTCGAGTCGATACTTCTTATACTTCTATAGGGCTTGTCGGGGAATCTCGTCTCAAAGGCATGCGCAAGCGAAAGCAGTGCCCACAGCACTGGAATGCGGACCGCTTCAAGGATGGACATGTGCGTGTTGAAGAGGCATTCTTGGCACAGACGCTTGCGCACCCATCCGCAATCCAGGAGATCATGCAGAAGTTCTGACTTCATGATGGAGCTCTACGCATAATTGTCATGCGTGATTGTGGTTGCTGGCAGTATGCCCTTGATAGAGCCGTTCTTTTGTTCTAGCTGCTTGGTAGATGATAGCAACGAGCCCTCTGTACGAAAAATGACATCACATGGCATCGCACATCGACAGCTGTGCATCAGTGACCGCCAGCTTTCCACCGACCTTTGCTCGCAGTCGCAGTCTCCAAATGGAACTGCAGCTGCTAGGCACGCTACGGCCTAGTGCCGTATGTCAATCTTATGCTGACTGCCTTCCATGTGCGGACACGCTAAACACAAAAGCTCAAAGTGATCTGGCTGGAGACGGGCGTAGGGCGTGATGAAGAGCTGTTCAAGCGAGATCGCCCCATTCGTAGGAAGAATGCCGCCTGTGTAAATCCCCGAAATGCTTGACCAGCTGAATCGAGAGTGAATCGAGCATCCCCGCCCAAAGCCGCGGGCCAGAGCGTCATCGAAGCAGGCATCGCCAAGCATCCAAGTCATTAACGATCCTCACAGCAGTTGCGAGACAAAGAGGCCAAGGTTTAATGGTGGAAGAAAGTGGTCATGCCTGAGGTCGTATTTCAACTATGTATCAACTATACACTTGCTGCGCTTGCAGCGGCTGCACCCTTGCTTGGCAGAGACTGGAGGCATCTGTGAAATCCGCAGACCTCCTGACTCGTGTCAGCAGCAAACTGTTCCAGAATTGTCCTTGAAAGATGCACAATGCAGCACAAGATGTAGGCTGTTTGCTGCACTTGGTCCATGTAGTTCCAGCTGCATCTAGCATTCAACACGTGTGCTTTATGGACCGCGCCTGTGCCGATGCGAACAAAAGGCAGTGTTCACTAGGAAGTTCTTCAGGAGCTCCCGTCAGTCCAGACAGCCTGCTGAAGCGAACATGAATGTAAGGGCTTGTGAATGGAGGCCGCGGCGCGAATCGAACAACCATGAACAACAAGAACAGCTTCACCATTAACATCGCTGTGTCTATTTTCTGGACCTTGAGTGACCGGTCAGGACCTCCGCCAAGGGGCACGCAAGGCAAGCGAGACGAGTGCCAGCCTCGGCAGGCCTCTAGCCCCTCTCGAGATAACCCCCGCAGAAAAGTAGTGTGAGAGCGATGCGACATTCTTTCGCAGCCGGATCGCTGATATGCATACTGCTGGCCCACGGACTATGTGCTTCATGTCTTGAGTCAGGTGAGTTCCGCATAGTCGCTAGGCCACTGGACAAAAACTCAGCGTGAGCAGAAAGACCAACTGGCGGACCAGCGGCGAATTAAGTTAGACTGGTTAGTCTGGTTCGTTAAATGACAGTTATGCGCTCTTGCGTGGCCTGCCAAGTGCCACTGTGCCACTCACACCTACTTATTTTGCTTAGACGGCAGCCCTGGACAAGCTCAGACATCAAACCACACGTTTCGCCACGCCAGCCACACGGCAATAGCTGTGCGCCAGTGTTCCCCCTACATTGCCCTACATGCTCGTCGAGCCCTGCCATGGAGGGGGCCAAAGTGTACGTGCAAGATGCAAGGCGCCTGTCGATTCAGCGCCTTACTTGTTATGTTCCAATACTGCATGTCCTCTCACATTTTCCCTACATGGCTCAGGGAATCCTGGCAGCGGGGCACCGTCCAAGCAGCTCTGGGCGGCGGACGCTACAAGGTGGCCTCAACCTGCCCTGCCCTGCTGAGTCTTTTAATCCTGGTCAAACCTGGAGTTTCTTGAGAGCTTGTGAAAGGTGGCGCTGCAAGGCTGGGAAGAGGAGGAGCCCCAGACAAGCCAGACAAGAGAGGCCCGATCCTGATACCTTAGGACCTCGAACAGGAATCCCCGCCGTAGGTGGGCTTCTCGAGGCTGCTGGCCACGACTTTGTCCCTACAATGATGCTGATGATGTGTGGAAGGATGCTGATGGTGGTGGTGATGCTGCTGCTGAAGGTTAGGAAAGATACTTCTTGAAGATGATGAACTTGAGTTTCTGTTTAATTTGACGATCAAGTGGACATCGCTTGCGTCCGTGCTTCTGGACAGGCCTTGACTCCTTAACTTGGCCCCTTGGCCCTTGTCTTGCGCTGCAGGTGGATGCCTCCAACATGGAGGGCGGAATGCTACCCTTTCAGAACGCAGACATGCCAAACAATGGCTTCCCAGTGTGGTCCCCAGTTCTGTTGGGGCGTGTTCCTGCATCACCGAAACCTCTGCAAAAGCTTCTTCATGGGCCCAGTGGTTGATGATGATTGTTGACTCTCATGCATGCAGCATCTGTGGCGAGTCTGCTGTCTGAAGCATCACGATCTGCATGAAGGTGTTGAACATTTTTCAGGTTAGCTATCTTAAGGCCAGGCTAGCCTCGATGCGGGCATGCTGGGAACGCTGCACGGTCTCATTTCCGCATAACACGAGGACATGACCACGCTGGACCACTTGCACGAACCAGCGCTGCTGCACAATCTGCGTCGGCGATTCTTCTCCCAGGTATGCCGCCAAAAGGGTCGACTTTGGCGCTTTCTTTTTCAACTTGAGTCACTGAGGATTGAATTTGCTGATGTTTGCACAATCTTGCTGCTGATCTGAGCTGGCTGCCACTTCCTGGCTCAAACTTGGATGCTTGGTGTTACCCAAGCGCCTGTGCCATTTGAGACACGGGCGGGCCAACAAACACGATGGGCAGTCAACATGTCAAACTCGATGTACATAGCCATGTTGGTAGAAGCTGCGCGCTCACATGTCTAGCCAAACCACCCCCCTTATCGCAAATGAGTCATGATTTCGCTGCTTTGCCACAACATTTAAATCCACAAAGCTGCTTTGCCATGGGCGGTGCTGTCGGCAGTGCTGTCGCGGCAACGCGATGTTGCCAGGCGTGCGAACCTGGCCAAGAGGATTCTATCGAGATGGACACCTCGACCGAGGAATTTGCAGCCAGACCCTGGAACGATGATGATGCAATTGTCACGACAGGCATGTCATTGCTAGGGCATTCAGGGTCAAAGTCCAAAAACATGTCGAGCTGCTCCTGCATCGGGGCAAATGAGCTGGCGATGCTTTCCCTGTTTCCAGGCCTACGGCAAGGGCAGACCTTGCTGGACATGCTGCAGGGACACTGGCGTCGGAAGGAAGATGGTCAGCCCGTCGGCCAACTCTCCGGAGCACTTTGACTGAACAGCGGCATGGCAATGCTGTGTCCCGGAAGTGTTGTTTCGAAGAAAAGCTGCGGTTTGCAAGCAGTTCAGGCTTACTTCGTGTGGGACCCTCGTTGGAAGTTCGCAGACATGGTATCGCCCGTCTTCGAGGACCTATCAGGACCCTGCGCCATTTCGAGCACCTGCTGCGTCACTTCGCTTCAAGACACAGTTTAATTTGCTTGTAGTTTCTGTAGTACAGTTTGTGTAGGAGCCTTGGTCATCGATCTTGAGAGCCAGCTCCACTTTGGGCGCCCCTTCTTCGGCCGTGAGACCTTGATCAGCTGGGGCGACGGCGATGTCTGGGTGAAGCAGTGAGAAATGGAGGAAATTCATCTTAGAAGGACTATGCTATCACACCCAAAGTAGCTATCAGGTCGACTTTCGCCCATATCCCCGCATCATTGCGTAGCGTTCTTCTTGTTTATACTGGCGCCGCGGAAACTACTTAACAGTGAACCTGCAAAGGTTGTTGAGCAAACAACAACACATAGGCGGCAGGCGCCATGTGCAGGTGCATGCATAGCAGTAGCATGAGTAGTAGCACAAATTTCCAAACAGTTGGTATGCCTAGAAGTCGTAGTAGTAGGCATCCTAGTCGTAGTCGTAAACGACAAAAATCTGCATGGCTGTGGTTGTCTTCGCCTGTTCCCGAATCGAAGTCTGTCCCAAGATACAACATTGCTCCGCCAAAGGGTGGTTCTGGTGTTGGTGAGAACGTGAAGTGGTAGTGGTCCCCGTGCTCCCCCCCCCCTGCCCCCCGAAGGAAAAAATCTTTCGCAGATGCCTTCACAAAGGATAGAGTTGTGGACCGTTGGGAGTGCAGAGCCGAGTCCTTGAAAGATGGCTGTGCCCTGCTGGTAAATGCACTTCCCCAGCTGGACCGCAGGAGAGTCCGCATATGTCAGAGTACATGAGAACATTCTAGTACATACCAGAACCAAGAATGTAATATTCCTATGGAGCGGGTATGAGATGTGCAGACTCGAATGCTGCAGACTTCAGACCTACATTTTTTTCAATGCCAAAGGTTGTGATTCCGGGTGCACCAGCATATTGAGCAATGGCAGTCGTAGCTACCTCTTTGCTAAAGTAACTTCTTGGCTGAGATTCTTGGCCCTGCACACATGGAAACGGGGTCAGACAAGCCGAAGTGGCACCATGAATCTAGCATTGACTTCTTGCCAACATTAAGTTTGGCATGTGCTTACTGGACAGGAGCAGCATGTCTGTGCAATGGTAAGTCTCGCATGAGTCGGACAACCTGAGAGAAGTGCGACATTGGCAAAATGCCAGCAATGCAGGGTGTGATGGACCCCATGCATCACATCGCATCGCAGTGTCTGCCTCGCCTTTTCATGACCTGGGGAGGCTTGCCCGTATACATACACTGCAGACATTGTCATAGCAATGAACCCATACCGCTGCTTGGCGGCAAGTCAATCTCCAGGAGGTATCCTGCCCCGACTTTCTGATAGCATGAGGAAGGCGTCAGCCTTGTCAATGAGGGGCATGTTTCATCAGGTGCCAGTGGCGAGGGCAAGTATTCTGACAACTGACAGCCTTTACAACTTCTCATGAGGTTGGTTCCCTCAGCTATACACGGACGACAAGCGAAAGGAGTACCTCGTTTTTGATCGACCAAAGCTGGATCCGCATGTGCAGCTTGGTCTTGAAAAAAAGGTCAGACGGTTTCCTTCCATCTGTAGCGGTTTTGTGTCGATGCTCCGGCATGCGAGATGCCTGAGGTACACGACTTCATCTTTTGCGTACTCAGGCTTTTGGGAGTCTTCTGGGTTGCTTCTTCTGGATCCTGAACCTGTCGCAAACACGCAGGACTGCAGGAGACGAAGTCGAACCAAACCATCCTGGTCTCTGGAGAGTCTGGCGCAGGCAAGACAGAGACGGTGAAGCGGCTCGGCTCGGCTAAATGTCTGGCTGAGGCCCATGATGGCCCTTACGAAAACTGAGGATTTTGATGGCCCACTTGGCTTTCATGGCTGCGAAGCTGCACGTAAGAGCTGTGAAGGTAGGCAGTGGCAGGCATTAGCAGGGGGGAAGGCCCTCGGAAGGAATGGATGATGGTGCTTCGAAGGGATTTGTGTTCGGGAAGTTGCCCTTGGGGGCTTTCCCACACCCAAGAATACAAAGGGGGGGGGGGGGGTGTGCAGCCATTTTTCATGACAGGCCCTGCGGGCCTCAGGAGTGTAAATCCAAGGGGGGTCACCGGGTCACGTAAAGTACATTGTTGCTTTTCAGATGCAACGAGCGGGTCGTGTCCTGGACCTCAGCGCAAGCGGACTTTTTCAAACTTTTAGTGACGTCACCTCATCTAACTCGAAGTGCCACTCTGTGATAGGTTCTTTCACGCGCACTTACAGCAAGCTTGCGAAAACAGGAGATGGCTCAGCTGTTCATGTGCTCCGAAACTTGGACCCCCCTCAACTTCCCTCAACCCCTCAACCCCCCGCTTTATTACATTTTCAGGCCTGATTAATGTGATATGGTAGGCCCCCCGCCCTTCCCTTAAAAAGAGTTAGGCGCCGCGGGGTGGGGCTTGTAATCCAAGAGCCCTAAAGAATCCAGAGAGAGGATGCCAGGAAGCTGTCGACCCTGCTTCGCCCTAATCTCAGTGATTCGCATCCCGCTTAAACGTCCAGGTCCGGTGGCAGGGTCTCTGACATACAGCCTTTCAATTGGCCAAAGCCATTTGCTCAATGTCGAGCCCAAGTTTAGAGGAAAAATAAAACGCCCTTTCCAAAACGATCTCGGTATCAAGAAGTTGTTGCACATGTTGGATCACCTTCTCTTCTAAACGGTACCAGCAGCTTGCGGGCAGTGCCTCAGTGGCACTAATGCGCGTCCTAACGTTTCGTACTCACATTTCTAGGAATACGCACGTTGAAACAGACCGTTAACGAGTCCAAGCTCGTAGCAACATTCCAGATTGCTTTTTTCAGACTGAGCTGCATCACACAGCAAGGCTTCATCGGATGACCCTTGGAAGCAGCAAGGCCGCGTATGTTTAAAGATGCCATTCGCATCTCTCTACTTGTCAAGGATGCATCGCACATCAAGCGCATCGTTGAATCAAATCCCTTGCTGGAGTCGTTTGGCAATGCGCAAACCGCACCAGCCTTAGTTTCCGGGATGTTGTTAGTTTGGGTTTTGCATGGCTCTGGATTTGCGTGCTGAAGAGATGCAACGAACGCGACGACAGATCCTCGCAGATCTCCGGCCAGCAGCCAGTTCAATCTCAGTCCAAAATCGAAAGACACCGAGCATGTGTCACAACATGTTCAACACAAAGCCAGGCATGGCCACTGCTTCACCCTATTTCGAGAAGCCCACCCTTCAATGAACCTTGAACTGGGTTCAATTGGGCCCGGTGACTAAGCTGATTAAACTGGATTGAACATTAGGGAGGCCATGTTTGTGGCCTCCCGAGCTCATACGCCAACCCTCAGAACCATCCAGAACCCAACTCCTCACCTTCTGGTAGACTTGAGTTTGGGGAAGTGTCATAATCATTGTTGAATTTTACACTGGGAATTGACGTGTGTCACTTGAGAGGCAGAGGGAGCCCGCGAGTACTGTATTCTCTGGTGCTCGGGTCCACAAGGCTTTGAGCTCCCTGGACTCCCCTGGCGTCAGCTTGCTTAAGCATCGCAGTCGCGTCAGCTCTAGGTGCGCAATGACAACTCCAGCCGCTTCGGGAAATTTATCGAGTTGCAGCTCAACAGTGGCTGCCGCTTGGAAGGCCGGGCCATCCCCCAGGATGTCAGAGAGTCACACAGCACTTAAAAGGGATCGCGGCGTGAAGTACCATTGGTCTATTCTCCCGAAGGTTCCAAATGCAGAACCTACCTCTTGGAGAAATCGCGAGTAGCCACCGACCTGCAATGATGCCAACCTAACCTCCTATAGGTGCGAGCCTTTGGTCATCCAAGGTTGGTCAGGATTCTGGCGTGCCTCGATGGCAGACGGTGCTCTGCGGTTCACATAACTAACCCTAAACCCCTACCCCGACACCCCCACTCTGTGCATAGAGTTCCCGAGCAGTGGCGAGGAACAGAGCTGCCCCACTGGCGCATCCTGTAGCCTTCTCCTGCGATGTTTGTTCTGTAACTGCGGTTTAGGGCTTTGGGCTTAGGGTTTAAGGCTTAAGGGTTTAGGGGACAAGGCGGTTTGATGTTGTGAGCCAGTGGAGCTTGTGACACGTTGTTGGCAAGCACATGCAGTACTTTGGGGATTCTTGGACACCGAGAGCTACCAAGGAGCGAAATTTTCACATATTTTACCAGATGCTTGCAGCTGATGCGGAAACTCGCGCGGCGATTGGTCTGGGTGATTCATCGCTGTCCCGCGATTCGCTCAGATATACTAGTGGCTCACCTGACATAGCCTGACTCTTGGGACAGGAAACCAGAGGAAATGCTCCTGGTTTCAAACTGATCAGGTAGTTTTTCTGGCTTCGATTGTTGTGTTTGAATGCTGGCGCGTGGGCTGCCTGGTTCTCGACTCTCTCTCATCTGGGCTTCTGCGTCATTGTCCTCGGCGGAATTCTGCACTTGTTATTTCTGAAGGGAATGCTAAAGCGTTAGCATGTTCAGACGCAGGCCAAGCAAGGAGATGTTGCTAGGACGTGCTGGATGTTACATGGACATGGCCGTCTGGCTTGTCGGAGTGGATGAGGTTGATGCAACTGGCAATTTTGCTCAGAGCAGTTCTCCTTTTGCAGCATACTGCTTTGTCGTTGGCATGGAGCTAGAGTCCAAAAGCGTTTTCAACCTGCATTGTTCATACTCATGCTCGGTCCCTGTGTGCACTTGGTGAGGCTGCGTTTAGAAACAAGTTCTTCTGCTACTAATACAGTAGACACAAGTGTGGACTTACAGTCGCTTGTCCGAGACGTTATGCTGGAGAAGGGGATGGATGCAAGAATGCCCAGGTTTGGGTGCTTCCAAGACCGATGCTATCGAGGGCAAGAGCGACGCCGAGCGTTTTCAAGGTGTCTCGGCTCGGGGATTTTGTTTCGACTCAAGCGCAGCATCCAACTATTGTGCAGGATGCCCGAAAAGTAGACTACCCCGGACTACCCAGTGCAGTACTGAACCCTTGTGCTTTAGTTGGCAAACAGGGTGAGTGATGGGCTTATGCGAACTCGCCATGCATCACGCAGGCGCAAAACACTGTTTCCCTACCATTGCCATAACTCCAGGAGGGTGCAATCTTTGCGGCTCTCTGCTGTGAACACGGGTAGTTATGGTGACGCCTGAAACCATGCTCAAACAAGACTGCAGGCACTGTTTCAGCTTTGGCCCTGCTCTCCATTGATGGGGACAAGCTCACGCGCTTGCTGCGGACACTGGCTTCCGTGCTCTTGCTTGGACAGTCCCATGTCTGATCTCAGTCTGCAACGCAAGCATATGGAAGCTGGTGAAGCGTTTCCGAATCTCAAGCTGAACAGTGGTCTCTTTCTTGTTCATTCGTTCATGATGGGGCCGATCCAGTAGCATACTGCACGCTGCATAGCATCTGCAAGACATGGCCTTGGCATTTGGCATTGCGAGAGTGAATCGCCGGTGCAGCTTGCAAGGCTGGAGTTTGCTGGAAGATGCTCGCCAGCAAAGCTGCCATTTTTCGAGGGCTGGCGAACCTATTCAGAGCAAAACTGCCCCACAACAACAGTTCTCAATCAAGGATGAAAACGGACGTTCTGCACCTTTGTTCCACCCGTCTGTTCAGATGCTTCTAGATTCTAGTGTTAATGCAGCGTGCGGAGTGTCCTAATCTTTGAGCTCAGGTCTTGTTTTGACTCATGCCTGAATCACTCATGGGACAGTTCACCGAATGCTGCCCTGTTGATTGATGCTATACAAGAATTGTTGCAATAAGCAACCTGTGGGGCTTTTCGCTCCGCAAACAGGCGAGGAGTCCTCCAAGCTGTCAGACTGCGCTGGGCAAGCTGCTGCAGCGGCCGAGGTGCTGGCTGTCGATGCTGCTCGCCGTAAATTCTTGCAGCGCGATGAGAACACATTGAAGAAGCACCTACTTCCTGTGCAGGCACATGCAGGTGACGATACCCGACACACTCTAGAGATGCATCTGAGGTCGCTGAGCTGGAGCCACTCGAATGTGCAGACGTTTCAGCACAACTTTGATTTTCTTCCCGCATCGACAGTAAGACTTTCTAACCGAGCATGATACCCAGAAATCACGGATCGTTGCAGCGAGTGTGTCGTGTGCTCATGCTTCTGTTGCAGCTGGCTTGCCGAGTGAGTTTAGTTCAGTGGCCACTGCGACTGTGAGGCAATCGCTCACACACCGCACCCTACGGATGCGGAATGAGGTGGTTGTGAAGCAACTCCCGCCATCCAGTGCCACTGGCAATCGCGTGGTGCCCAGGTCCTGCTTGCCCAATGCTTAGCTGACAACTCGCCCGTACTGAAAGTTGAAAAAACATATCTGAGCTGAGGTGACGCGCTTGCGAAGGAGATATACGCAAGAGTGCTGGGCGCTCGGGCTGCCCACGTCTCTCCGCTTCCCAACAGCTGGCAAAGTAACATGTCCATGCACTCCGACATCACCAGGTTTGATTGGCTTGTTGAGCAGATATGCCAAGCAACTGGGGCGCCGCCGCAGAGTGCCCTCAACTTTGTAGGCCTCCTGCCAGAAACAGTAGCGGGAGACGGTTGAATCATTGAGAAAAGCAATACTAGTAGTGCCGGTTCATGTCGGTTACCATTTGTTCTGTCAGTGGTGGGGGTTTCCATGCACAAGCGGCGATGCACGATCTTAGGCTTACTGGAGGCTTGACTGCAGGTACGAAGCCAATGCGGCAGATCGTGCAAAGCTGGTAGCAACCGCATGCTTGCTCTCAGAATGTGGTCCTGCCTTCTGCTGCATCTACAGTTGCTGCTGCATCTACCGAGGACATCTTCGGGTTTGAGTCCTTTGCGATAAATCGGTTCGAGCAGCGACTCGGAGCTAATCGCGGCTTGCGGACCAGAATTCTGAGCAACATGTTGAGCAAAGGCTTTGCATAAACTATGCCAACGAGAAGCTGCAGCAGAAGTTCACACACGATGTCTTCAAGGCCGTCCAGCAGGAATACACTGCTGAGTCTTGCATGCAGCAGGCAGCTGTACAAAGTACATGCGCAGTGCAGAGCGCTCTTGGGCAATCCAATCAGTTGCCAACGTGTGGGAAGCTGTCCTGGCCACAGTCTGCGCCAGACGAGCAAGTCTCACGCATGGCCTGGCCCACCCATACTCCCTAAACCCTAAAAACCGTAAAGCCCTAAAACCCTAAAACCCTAAACCCTAAACTTCCCTGTTCATCTTTGTTTTTGCTTCACTCTTGGTGCGTGAGACGTGTGCGGGGCTCAGCGCAGAGCTCAGGAAGGCATCCCATGGGATCGCATCGAATTCAAGGACAACGCCCCCATTCTGGCCTTGTAGCTCGGCTCCTCTCGAAGTTTAGGGTTTAGGGTTTAGGGTTACTGTTGGGTTTGGGGTTTAGGGAGCTTTTGCAAAGCTGCGCCAAGAGATCAAGCCAGCTTCTGATGCTTCCGAGAATGCCTGTCGAGGATGGCAAAGACCCAACTGTAGGGCCGAAACGTGTGCATCTCTGACGTTCCGGGTCGCGGACTACTCTAAGGGGAGTCCGACGCTGCACTCGGGTCGGTGTCGGTCACTCGGGTTTCAGGGATTACGCGAGAAAAAAAGTTCCTCCCGACACCACGCTTTGGTGGCTGACCTCGCCCACGGGGAGTCACCGATCGGGTCAATATTCAATATACAGCCAACGCACCCTGAACCCTAAATACCCTAAACCCTACTGTAGCCACATGTGATCTGAGGATCGAGTCCAAGCTGGGCATTGTGGCCATGCTGAATGAAGAATGTGTTCGGCCAAAGGGGTCGAATCAGTGCCTGGGACGCGACCTCCAACATCCTCCAACCATGAACAGCTGCATGCTTCCTGTAAAACTGGTAGAAACGGATTCGATGGGAGGTGCATGTGCAGGAGTTCTTTGTTGTTTATTGTTTGGGGTCGAATGGGCCTTAAAGGAGGGACCAGAATGGACCGCTGGGCCGGCCGAGCATTGGACATGCTGGCAATTTCCGAATTTCCGCACTGAGGAACTTTGTGTCTAAGCTGCTCTCAGTGCACAAAGAAGATGCAGCTTTCTCAGTGCCCAAGCTGGGCAAAATGAGACGCTCGGACGTCGTTGGCCCGACAACTGGCAGAAGTTGTTCGAATAAGCTGTGCTTCTGTGACACATCCTGGCCATTAAACGTCAGATTGAGCAGCGCACAAGTCAGACTGGTGACCATGGCAGCAAGGAGAGTTGCAATTCTGCATCCGCCACTACGCCGGTGAGGCACCTGCAAGATGCTGCAAGACCTCTAACATCCTCTAACACAACTCATGTTGTCACCGTTTCTGCTGCCGCTAGGTGATGTACACAGCAGATGGATGGCTAGACCGGAACAACGACACTGTTTCGGAGGAGACGGCTGAAGTGTGTGTGGGTTAAACCATAGTGTTGAGTGTTGAGGTCCAGCTGCGAGCAAACTTGACGGCATTGGACCTTCCGATAGGACGTCATCAGCCTCATGCGGGGCTCGGGCAACGAGCTTTTGGCATCATTGTTTACAGAGGAGACGGGCACGCAACCCTCATCAACCATCAGACTCGCTGCTGGCAGTTCTCAAACCTGAACCCTGTCAATGTTTTGATGCGTTTGGCGCAAGAGCTAAGCGACTCGTGCAGGAGTCCAAAGCCAAGCGGGACACTGCCATCTGGCAGCATTGGGGTTTGCAGTAAGCCTTTGCCGGGAGTTGCTTTCTGCATCTGAGGTTGTCACCAAGTTCAAAACATCACTTGCGCAACTGATGGAAACCATTGGGCAGACAACCACTCAGTACGTCAGGCGCGACTCAGAAGGTTTCATCATCCAGGCACCACTTTCTTTCCAGGCAGGTGTCGTCATGAAAGCATCAGGTGCATCAAGCCCAACCAGAACAAGTCACCCAAAGAGGTCAACAACGTGCCCCATCAGCAAGATGATAGCAACGCCGATGAGGAAGTAATTACACAGGTTTCTTCGTTGCTGTCCACCATCGTGTGTTGTGCGATTGAAATCGCCGAGGAGATGGTTGTTGATCAGCTGCTTGGTCTTGCAAAGATCTTTACCGTGTCTGTGCGTCAGAAATACTGCCCCACAAGCAGCGGACGAAAACAGCAGTGACATAAGTGAAAGGCGACAGCTTCACATCCTGTACTTTCAGGGATTAGGCAGGGCAGGCGCGGTGAAGGCCAGTATGAAGAAGTGCCGATGGCACGCTCTGCAGGAGGAGTCAATCCATGCATCTTAGGTTGCGCTGCGCGGGCGTCATCGAAGCTATCCGCATCTCTCGGGCAGGCTTTCCAGCGAGGATGCCTTTGAAGGCAGCGCTCATGCACTCATGAGTGCATTCATGCCTAGTGCGCATGGGTGGCTGCGCACTTCCAGCCAAGGATTTCGCTCAGCGCTTTCGCTTACTGGTGCAGAGATACTCTGCGGCTTCTTTGGCGCGCCACGCAGAGAGAACTCCAGCGGTCTGCAGCCGAACTTCACTTTGGCGCAAGTCTGCCTTGTAGGATCTTTCAGGCAAATTCAAATATTCGAAAGCCGAGCTGCGAGGCCCTTGATGGCGACGATGCAGCGACCTGCCAGAAGCTGCTGGGCGCGTTGGTGAAAGATGCGGAGAAGTATCAGGTTGGTCGCACGCGTGTCCCCTGGATGCAGTGGCACATGGCCGTTTTGAAAAGAACACGGCGGCTCCAGCGCGGGCGCCTTCGATGGCCCTTTATGTTCTCACGCCTTGATGACGTTGATGCCAAGGTCTACTTCAAGAGTGGTGTTCTGGAGTCGTTGGAGGAAAGGCGTGCGTTGCTGACTCCTGGCTTCAGGATGCTTCCGGCATCCAGTTACTTCGGTCAGAAGTCGAAAGGCAGACGATGGCATGAGTTTATGGCATGTAAGCATCGAATGCCAGCCACATCTAATGACAAATTCCCAGGATGCAAGCGGCAGCAGTCGAGCTTCGGGCCAAGTTGGCGGAACACCGACACCCCAAGCAACCAGATACAATGTCTGCAATACAACACAACGCTGCAGCACTTGGCTTTGAGGCTTGCGCGCATGGTGCGTGGTCACCAAGTCAAGAAGCAGTTCCGACAGATGCAGCTGGTGGCCAGGCGTGTGGGCTGCCTGAGTTCGTCGCATCCTTGTCTCTTCAGCCAAGCTCCATGTGCGCCAGTTACCTATGCTTGTCTTTGTGACCGCACTGGGTGCACTTCTGATCTGTGTAGTAGTCCGTGATTAAGCAAGGCTGTGTTGGGATCGGGAATGTTCATGGCCGTTGCTGTGGGCGCATTCTGGTCCCATGTTGCAGTGCAGGTGCACGCAAGCCATGTGGAGGATGACAGTCGCCAGGGCTGCTGCTGGGTATGCATGAAAGCAGAACCACACAGTTTCTTCAAGCTTATCACAGGAGTCCAGCCAGCACACGTCACCCACATCTTGCATCAACTCGGCAGAGCCATCGGGTCCACAGTTTCGGGCAACTTTGCGCAGACGTTTTATCTAAGGCTTTTCAGCGACTTCGACGGGTTGCTGTGTTTAGTCATGGCCCCAGAGCAAAGCTTGAAACTAGGTCGGCTTTGAAGGAGCTGCGGCAACATGGCGCGAGCAGCTTGCCTTTTGCAAACACACGTTTTGTGATGAGGGGCACCTTCGAGATTTGGCTCAGATCATCTTGGTTTCTTGCTGTTGGTTCCCTGTAGCAGTGCTGGTCAACCATGCCCAACCCGACCGCGACGTTTGAGACTTCAAAGGGCAGCTTCACGGCAGAGCTGTACCTCGACAAAGTCCCCCGTACTGTTTCGAACTTCGTGGACTTGGCTCAGTCCGGCTTCTACGATGGCCTACACTTCCATCGAGTGATCCCTGACTTCATGAATCAGTTCGGCTGTCCGTTCTCGAAGGATCCCAAGTCTACCCGCGCTGGCACAGGGGGGCCGCCAGATGGGACCTTCAAAAACATCAAAACAGGGGCTGATGAGAGGCGGTTCAACGGCGGCAACATCGAGGATGAAAACATCTCAAAGGACTCCAACCTGCCGGGCACCTTGTCCATGGCAAATACCGGCGAGCCCAACACTGGAGGATCCCAGTTTTTCATCAACGTGGCTCACAACAACTTTCTGGACTGGTTTGACAACTCGAGCCCTTCGCAGCACCCAGTCTTTGGCCAAGTCGTGTCTGGCATGGATGTCGTTACGGCAATCTCCAAAGCTCGGACACGTGATGATAATCCCGTCGAGCCCATCAAGATGATCAAGATCACCATTGCGTAAGAGAGCAGAGAAGATCTGATGCAACTCTCTTGAACGTAGGCTTTGGCCCGAATCCCTTTTGACAGCTGCTGGCATTCCCGGCATTGCCAGCATCGTTCCGTGTCAATACCCTGCAGTTTGGTCATGTTTTGCCCCTAGTGGCTCTAATCTTGGCGAGGAGGGACATCACTAGAATGCTCGTGGACAGAAAACTCCAAGCCCACGCGCTTTGCTTCGACCGTCAACTTGTATGTGTTGCATGCCACGGTGCCAGCACTGCTTCTTGTTTTTCTGGAAACGTGTCGGTCTGGCAAACTAAACCATAGAGAATGAAGCTCAACAGCTAAGGTCAAGCAAGGCGCCGCGCTGTTCTGGCATCCCGGAGGCAGGGTGAGCCACATCTCAACTGGCCCGCTTGTTTGGGATTTTGTTTTTCGGCCCCCTGGAATTCTCTGCTGCTACGGTCTACTCGTCGGTTCCTCTGGCTCTCATGGATCCAGTACATTTTTGCACTTTCCCCCTATAATTAATATTTTTGTATATACCGTAATTATATATATATATATATATATCACACACACACACACATGGCTGAAAGGCACGTGCACGGCAGAGCAGTGCAGCGCGCCGAGGTATAACACGATGTAACACAACATGCTTTTACACAACAAAAAGTAATAATGTCAAGTGGATACCCTCAGTTTGCGAGGGTATGAAATGGTGGCACCCTACCCGCAACATGTGCAAGTTCTGGAATGGTCAGTGCTACCATTCCAGACCCTAGCCCGAGGACCACTTCAGACCCTTGGTAAGCGCAACCTATCGCGCAGTCTTGCATGCAAAGGTCTGGACTGGTCTGGGTCCCTAGGGTCTGAAATGATGCGGGGATGTCCGTGTGACGGCCCCAACGCGGACCATGCAGACCCCGATTTAGGGTCTACAATGGTGGGTTGAGGGTCTGGCCCTGCACTCTGAGGGGATTCAAGTGGTATAATATGTTATGACGCAAAATATCATGTAGTGCCAAAATGCAGTATGCGACAGGTATAATTTGATTTGTTTATATTCGTATGTGGCGCTGGTCTCCCTACACGCATCTCACACCACCTCATTCCACTTCACTATAGTTGACCTCGTCACTCTACTCTACCAACCTGTGCCGAACCTTGCGGGGGCCCTGCAGCTCATGGCATTCTGGTGTGAGGCTGCAAGCATTACGGCGAGAGAAGGCTGCCACAGCGCTGCAGGCGGCTTGGCGCCGGCGGGGTGCGATGAGGGACGCTCGGATCTTCACAGCGATCTCCTGCGAAGTCATCGAAGGATGTCCGAAGGATGAATTGCTTAACAGTTTTTGCTTAAGCGCTTCAATTGGTTTACTGCTCAATGCTGTTGGAAGCTTCCTGCTCATTGGCTTGTAAGGAACTGGCGACAGCAAGGAAGGGAGCAATTCGCTTGCAAGCTATGGCAAGGCGGGCCTCGAGTGAAAGAGGCAACAGCAGATACATGCACCCTGGCAGGCGCTGGCTGTGCAGACGACACTACATTGTGAGTTTGGCGGAGTTCAAAGAACAGGCACGTAAAGGACGTAAAGCTTCAATAACGTGGAAAGCAAAAAGCGGCAGGTTTGATCAGCTAAGTAGGCGGCTTCCGGAGTAAGGATAGGTTGAGAGGAAATGTGCAGGTCTGTACTGGGTCACCGGGTTTCCTGGTCTTCTTGGTGGTCCTGGATTCCTCATGTTTCCTATTTTTCATGGTCCTCTGGGCACCTCGGCTTCTTTGGCTGAAATGGTTTCTTTGCGCGAGAGTCCTGGTGTCCTCTCTCCTGGCCCCCTGGTGTCATGGTTGCTTCCTCGGATGCCATTTGAATTTCGTAGCCGACTCCTCTTCTCACCCAGTTTCCTTCAGTTTCCTTGGCTTTTCATCAGCTTTGCTGGTTTGTTAAGTTCTTAATGCTCGGCTTTTCGATGTTTCTTCGGTCCCTTTTTGTTCCTTTGTCTCTTGTGTTGTTGTCGGAGCCGAACCGAACCATTGCATTCGGGAGCCTTGCGCGCAAGAATCTCCTCGTGTGACGACTGATGAAGCACGCGAACCCACGTTGCTTGCACCCGCTATACCCAGACTCCGTACTCTTCAGATCTCCAAAATGGGACCAAGATAATGCAGGTCGGAGGGCGTGTTCCAACATGAGGTACCCCTCCATTTCGATTTTTGAGAGAGCAAGTGCCCGAGTGAAGACTGGTCGACAGAGATGAAAGCCCGCCGAGCACTGCGACATGGACACGCTGGGATCGGACTGCTGTGCGATATGGGGGTGTACGAAAATAAGGGGCCCCCTTAACACAGACCCCCAAATAGCAGGATTCCCTCAGAATAAGGACCCAAAAAAAGGGACCCCCTCATCTCGGAAACCCCCATATTATCCATATAGGACCCGAATCCTCCCTGCAGCTACCAATGCGGTGCAGGCCAAGCTCGAAAATCAGGTGTTCCTTGGCTGCCAGTGTAGGCCACTGTGCGGTATTGCGACAGAATCCGCATTCGGCCTTGAGTTGGGTTTAGGGTTTAGGGAAGCAGCTTCCAGGTTCAAAAAGGGTTTAGGTATTTAGGGTTTAGGGTTAGGGTTCAGGGGTTGCCCTAAGTCCCCTGCAGTGTCAGCTGATGGCCAAAGCAAGGAAAGCTCTGAAAGCCAAGCTGGAGGCACAGGCACCTTCTATGCACTTGTTTCCAGAGGGCAGCGATGCCAAAACGACACGTAAAGTATTGTCGGATTGGGAAGATCAAGCACCCCTGAATCCGCAGATAACAGCGGCAGCTCTGAGGAACGTGCAGCGAGTGCGACATCAGCCACTTCATCCGAGGCACTGCGCATCACTGCGCTTAAGTAGGTTGGATGCTGTGACATGTATCTCCATGTTGCAACCTGCACGGGACAAATTCTTGCAGTGACAAGAGCCGTGCCTCAGGCAACACAGGCGCCGGCTGAGATTCTCGAGGCCCTCCAAGCCCTGGCGGCAGAGAATGCGAAGCTTCACATGGACTGAAACTGCCGGGTGATGGTCAAGGGATGTGCATTCACATGAACAGCGTGCCTCTGCCGGAGGAAATCGACAAGCTTCGTGCTGAGAACGACAAGCTACGTGCGAGCCCCATCTCTCCGACAATGCACATGGTCACTGAGTCTCAAACCATGATCCATGATACTGCCTTGGCGCACAGGTCGCCAGAACCACCAGTTGCGTGCCTCGGAAACGACGAGGGGCGCCTGGCTGCAATCCTTCACACGCGCCTCGGCCTGCTTTGCCGTTTTCACCGGTGTTAAGGACGCTAATGAGCTAATGAACATTTGAGTTTTTTCTTCTATTGCAAAGAACTGGTGTTCGGACATGTTCAAATCATGACTCCTCCATTCCAAGTTTGGGGTGATTTGAAATTGGGTAAGACGGTGGGACATGGTATGTGGACTTCGGGTCAGGGTAGTCTAAACTCACGTTAGGGTTTGTTCAGGATAGGGTGGATTTTCGGCTAGGACTCGAACAAGCAAACCGTATCCAACACTTTCACGGGCCTGACCTCGGATTGCCTCTACAAGCTTCACTTAACTTGCCATCTCGATCGGGCCCATGCCCTACATTGTGCCCCACATTGCCTCCCTACTCCTGACCTGACTGAACCTAACCCAGCCTAAGCCAAACTTATCTTGCCTGTAGTCAGGCGACCTGCCCGACCTAATCTAACACACCCTAGCCCTAAACGGACCTAACCCAAGGTAACCCGACACCGAAGCTTGGTGGATCGTCTAGAAGCACCCAAGCTAACCTAACCACCACCAAACCCAAACTGCCAAGAACTAACCTGGCTTCTTCTTCCCAGTTAGGCCCGTTTTGGAGTCCCCTGTGATTTTGTTGGCGAGCTGTTTTCGGTTTTGGAGCATGCTTGTTCTTTGCTTGCTGGTGCGTGGTTTGGAACATCAAGGCCGCGAAGCCATTCCCACAGCATATCGCGGTTCTTGAAGCTGACGTCTTTGCTTCTGGCTTCTAGCTGTTGGGGACTGGGGGGTTTCATATGCAAATCTTTGAAAGTAATGCATGAGGGGCAAAATGTCAACAATGCGGCGCTATTCCTGTGGAGGTTAGGCCAAGACTACCAAGGTTCTCGAAAGCACATTGATGATGACCGGTCGGTCGGCAGCGCCACGGCTGCACACAGCGACGAGACATCGTGTAAGTTCTGGGTGCTAGATGTTGCTAGTCCATCTCTGGGTAGACGGGGCGGGGGCTCCAAGGCAATTAATGAATTGAGCACGTCACATTTTGACACGTCCATGGCTTGCATATATGCTTGAACACCCCGCTTTTGCAAGTTCGCTTGCTTGCGCACTCACACTATAAAGTGCGCAGCGGAGATCAGTCTCGCGAAAGCACATGCCAGAGTGCAGTTACAGTGCCAGTGCTGCTGAAGACAAGTTTCTGCAGAGTTGGCAGGTTCAGAGGCCACTGATCTTCTTGGCACTTTCTTACGTGGGAGGTAACCGAGATCAGGAACCGTTTGCTAACACCTCCAAGGGTTCAAGGCCTTCAAGTGAACAAGCTAGGAAGTGCGCCAAAAATCGCTAACGGGGCCTGAGGCCTGGAGTGGTGGGTAACAGATTTGCCTGGTTCCGGCACCAAAATCGCTACTAACGAGCTGAGGACTTGGTAGATTTGCTTAGTTCCTGGTTGGTAATGCACCAAATTCGCAGCTAACGGGGCCAGCACCAAAATAGCTACTAACGGGGCGCGAGGCCTGGAGAGGTGGCTAGTAGCAGAGCACTCGGCCCAAAACGCTAAGAAAGGCGACGAACGGGCTGGCTTGGTTGTCGACGAAACAAGACATGAAGAAAGTCAGTGGCCGGGGGATGCGTGTGAAGACGTCACGCGCTGGTGATCCTGCTAGCTTTCGGCCCCTCCAGTGTCGTGCAGATGCTTCTGGCGTCAGGAGACAACGCCTCTGAATGCGAAAAAGAGGACCTGCACGGCATACTTGGAGTTTCATCTCATTGTCCAATGGGTAGCAGTCATGTAACTTGAAAGGTTCACAAGCAAGAGGTCAGAGGCAAATCCTCGAAAGCCAGCGAGGTCATCATCTGACAACCATCACGCCGCCATTGAACCTTGTGGAGATACAACGATTAAGACTGAGATGAGTAGTTGACACGTGTAGTGTGGGTGGGGTCATAAACTTTGCACAGGCCAGACTACTGTTACTCGGAAGGGCTGAACAGCCTCTGCTGCCCAGCCTCCTTAGCCCTTTGCTGGACAAGTGTTGGAGTCAGATGAATGATTAGCGTTGGCTTTGGGTTTGGCCTGGGGGAGTACCCAGTGCCACCAGCGGCGCATTCTTCTCATTCTTCTCGCAGCAGGACCACGGTACCCTCACGCCTCGGGCTTTTGCAACGTCACCTGGCCAGCTTTAATGTGCAGAATTGAGTGGGGTCTTTTGTGGAGCGGCCGCAGCTGGGTTCATCTCAGGACAGCACCGGAGACTCCTCAGCAGGTGCTGTCTCTGCAGCTGTATCCACCGCTCAACGAGTTCTGGGAGGAGCCATAGCAAGGTGCTTTGCTGGCTGCAACAGTCCCGGCAGCAGCATCAACTGCACGTGCAGTTGCGGAGAGGACGTGCCATGCAAGGGCATCCCATATCTGCAGACGGGCTCCCTTGTCCACGTCAAAATGGGTCCCAACATCCTCTTGGTGGACCTGCACGGAAAAAGCCTGGTGTGGCAGGTACCGACCTAGACTCTAGACTCTACTGTTTTGGTCTTTCTTTGAGATGTCTGGAGGGGCAAATGTTTCATTACAGCTGCAATTCCCCAACAGGATTCTACAGATTTCGCAATTTCGATGCGGCAAAAAGGTGGTACGAACCAGATCTTTTGAATAGTAACATGTCGTGTGGCTCTGATGCGCCTCTACGTATGGAGCAGCTTGCAAGATCCAAGCACCTCACGTTCTTTCAGAACGCAAGAAGCACATATGGAGAATGGAGACAGCGTGCTACATCACATAAGTAAGATCACACACACATATATATGTATACTGTATACATATATATATATATATATGTTATGTGGCATACATTGTGATGCATAGACCCCCCCCCCTCTCAGTCTCCTCAGCTAGGTTTGTATGTTAGAGTTTGTGGCCGTTTGCTTTGGGATTGGATTTTTGAGGCACAGTGCAACACTTTGAATCTGAATACTGAAGTAGAAACAAATATCAACTAAGCAACAACAAAAGCAGCACTTTCCAGTACTTTGTCAGAACTCCTGCTTAGTGCAAAGTCCCGGGAGTTTGGTGTTTTCATGTTTGGTTTGAGTTTTAGGTTGTTATTGTTTAGCGAAAATACAAATACAGGGCTGGAACGTTCCAGTAGTGTTTGAGGAGTATGTCGCTAAGGTTCATTGGGTCCAAGGAAGAGTTAGCGACTATAAGTGGTAAATTTATTTATTTAATTCGTGGGCAATGACTAACTTTCCCTCCGAGAGGGAAAATCCTTTTGGTGATGCTTCGACACTGGTAAACGAGCTGTTTGCCTAGGGAGCTCAAAATATCCGAAGACCAGAACTGTTCTCTCAAAATCGCTTTGCCACATGCAGCATCTAGACTCAGCCAATGGTGGCTTATTTGTCACGATGTGGAAACTACGGACAGGGTTCGTTCTTGAGGGGGGAATTTGCTAGCTTGCACAGATATACGTACACGTATATGTACGTGTGTGTATATGTGTATAATATAAATATATATAAATAAATAAATAAGTATATATATATATATATATATATATATTCATGTCTTCATTTGTATGATCTAGGAGGACCTCGATAAACCTTTGAGATGGTCGTCAACTTTGCAACAGAATGCTGGCGGCTAGCCATCATCATGGGCCTAAACCCTAGACCCTAAACCCTGTGTATCACGCCAGATTTAGTGACCTACCAACCGATGCCTTGCCGGCCTTGTGCGAGTGTGAGTCGAAACCCTGTTGCACAGGCCTGGATGTGCAACCACAGCGGCTATCGAAGCAGCATGGGCTTTATCGTGGAGCGCTGTGTCGAGCAGAAGCCGAAGCAAAAGCGATTCTCTCTGCTGGGTCCCTTGGCAGGGTTTAGGGTTTAGGGTTTAGGACTTAGGGTTTAGGGTTTAGGGTTCAAGGTACTTTCTGATGTTCGGGCAGCAGCATCAGAAGCACCATGCAGGCAGCTCGCCAAAGGACGAGCGGGCCTGCCAGGAGGGGAACATTGGTGAAGCGTTCGTGCTCCGATCAAGCTGGACCAAGACACCTGCACCTCAAAAGAGCAAAACATCCTTTCTGTTCTTTACAGATGGGAATGCCTGCGAAATTGTGGGCCTGGACCAAGGAAGTACGTCAAGATTGGAGGGCTTCTCGATTGGTATGCTCTGCAAGTTTCAGGCTAACATCCCAGCATCTGTTTTTTCATGTTGTGTTTGCAAGGATTTCACATAATTTATGCGTGCTCCAGGCCGCAGTGCCGATGATGCGGCTGTGTTCACCTACAAGCCCTGAGCTTACAAAGTCGTGGATGGCGGGCAGAGTTTGAACTGAGCAGAAGGTTCGGCTGTATTTTAAAAGACTTTCCGTTTGCGGTAATCGTCTATGTGTGAGGCCCTTGCACTCCGGCAAGAGCCCGAGCTTCTGGTGCTTCTCAGTTGGTCAGACAGTGACAGTTATCGGCCTTTTTTTATTAATCTTTTTTTGGCATACACTGCACACGCCAGCTGAGGGGATTCCAACAACGAGCATGGTCCTCAGTGGGGTTTGATTTGATTCGTTTGATTGCCCGTCATCTGCGCCAGCTTCGTATTGTCAGGTCTTACAGCTTCGCGTTGAAGCTGCATGGGAAAGACAAATACCTAAGCCTCCAGCCCGATGGCTCGGTTTCAGTGGCCTCTTGGAAGAACACTTTCCCCTTTTGCATGCCGGATGCTTCCTGAGTATCAGACAACCCTCCGCTGCAGATGTGCTGAGGACAAAGTATCCGATGATTCCGTGGGCAACAACCACAGCCTCATAGCAGGTTTCGAATGCCTGCTGCCGGCCACATCCTATGACATAGCGCTGCACTTACTACTGTCCTGTGAGAAAAGCAATGGCCGCCGGGCGGGAATGATTTTGCGAAGGGGCTATCAGAGCAACCGAGGTCATCTATGAACAGCAAATCGGTTTAACCGTGAGCAAGGACTTGCCGCTGAGAGTGGTTGGTTTTCGACTTACTGGTCCTCCTCCGCTCCTAGCACGGATGTGGAAGCCTATGTTAGCCTGAGGCTTCAAAAACGTGGTGCACTCGGGACGACCCCCGGAGGCAGGCCCTGCTGAAGCAAGTGGCCGCGTGCGGGTGGGTGCGGATCTTATTCGACCGGTGCTTCTCAAGCAGTCCAAAGAAAGTTCAAACTGGCGAAAAGAGTCTTCCTCAGTAAGGTGATGTGATCACCTCTGTTAATGGACAGGACTGCCAGCACATTTGCCAACCGCACATCTGCTGTCGCACCACTTGTGCCAACTCCAGTGGCAGAAACTCCATCCCGAGGTACCAGTACGTCCGGTGTATCAGTCGCGGTCGCTTGTTTTCGGGTTGTTCTTCCCAGCTGGCTTGCAGGGTACTGTAGCCACAAGTCTGTCTCACGGTCAGCCCAGTGCGAGGATCTTGTTCTCTCATATTCTTGACGTTCCTTTACCAACTTCCCGCCCCGCAGTACTCGGCTAGACCGTGAGGCAGCCTTTGCCTCTCGAATAGGTGGGTTTTTTAGCAGACCCTAAGCTTGGAGCAATTGGGGCAAGAGGGGCATGTCCTGTTGGGCAAGTGGGACAAGTGGCAGGCAATTGCGTGCCTTCGGGACCTGAAACAGTTCCTTGCCTGCCTGTGGAAGCTGTAGACAGGACGTGACGAAATGGGAGCGTCAGGCTGTGCTCAGCCTTATTAACGAGAAGCGGCCAGTCACCCTTCGATTTCTCTCGAAACTTGGCTGTGTTGCTGAGCACGCCCTTGTCCCTCCATTTCTGCGACTTGTGCACTTCTAGATTCTAGACATCCTGGATGGCCGGAATGAGAGTGCTGGTCATGGAACGTCTGGATTGAATGACCGGGCGGCACGTTGAGCTGAGGATTGATCCAACATGAGACCGTTCGAGTGAAGGAGTTGGAATGTGCCACATGCTAATGTCGCAAGCCCATGTGATGGATTGGTCAGCCTGGGTTTGCGCTCCACGGCTGCTTGCTTTGTCGGAGCTGTTGCACTGTTTCATGGAAGGCGCCTTAGTCCCTGCCACTAAACATGGGCAACATCTCCGATGCATTCAAGCCGTTGAGTCCTCGTTTTCCGTCGCAAGCTGGAGCAAAAAGAGGTGCAAGTGCTAGCAGCGCGAATGAAGCATGCGGCATGTTGGCGATAAAGCATGCTGACGATGATGCTCGGCAAAGCTCATGCAAGCATGACTTTGGCTTCGGCCCAGGCGTCGCAAGCATCAGCCTGGCGTGCAGATGCAAGCTGCCTTGCATTGCCTTGCCACGTTCCAGTTGAGTTGCGAGAGAAAAAAGAAGAGCCCTTGGGCTTTGTCATATGCCTGCGCAGCCCACCGCGTTGCTGAAAGTATAGTTCTTCAGGACCGCCGCCGCTGTGATTTACAATGCGCAGGTTGAGTGGAGGACCCCACCAGGACCCCACCAGGCAGAGCATCTGGCATGTTTGTGGCTGTCAGGGCTAACCGGTAGGTTGTGTAACCCGTAGGTTGTGAAAACAGGACCATCGCAATACCAGCGGCAGCTGTTGCATCTGAAATGAATTTGCCGGGGATATGATGGAGGGTGCATGGGCTGTGGTTCGAGGTTCATTGGTGTTTTTCCAAATCTAAGTCTTGACTCCAAACCCTTTTCCCATGTTGACGGCAAATTTGCGTAAGCTTGAGCAGCTTACTCCTGTTACAGTCGACACAGGAGTGCTGCGTTGAGCCAAGTAGGGCATCCTGCTCTCGAAGCAACAGCATGCACTTAAGTACACACTTGCACTGCTGCACAGCTGATCCCGAGCCATGTTGAAGCGTATGCGACTCGACCTCATATCGTCACTCGAGGAGAGCATACCTGACCAGACGGCAGAGCCCCTGGTCCGCAATCTGCTGGATGGGCACGCGGGAAGCCTTACGCTTCCAGATTTCCAGCGTCTCCTCTCAGCAACACGAGGCAAGTGGGCCTTGGGCGTGATGCTTCTCCAAGGGCTAAGGCAACGGGATCTACAGCCATCAACATACCAATGGCAGAGAAATTATGGCTGGATGGCAATGGCCTGTGAGACCGCAGGATTATGGTCTAAGGCGCTGGATTTGCTGGAAAATATGGTGGCACGGAGGCTGGAGATTAATCACATTGGTGAGACAGCGTCTGGTTGGCGATTCAGAGGTGGAGCCGGAGCTGCAGGGAGTGGGCAAGCACAGCTCAGTGCACTGAAGCCCAGCTTACGGAAGTTGGTGATCTTGCGACTCTACACAGCAAAGGGCCGCAAGGATGTTGAAGATGTTGCGGTTGCCGCTGCAACCCTTCGCAGATATGGAGCCCCAAAGCCCCGAGACTACGTGGTTCTCCTGTCCGCGTATGGTGCTGTTCACCTATGGCAATCTGCTCTGGGTGTGCTAGAAGAAATGCAGAGTCTACGATTTGCGCCCTATATCGTCAGCTGCAACGCAGCTCTCAAGGCGTGCGAGACAAGTGGCCAGTGGAGTGTTGCTCTTGCTTTGTTTCAGAGCATGCGTATCATGCGTACGACGCCTCCAGACCAGATCAGCTACACCACCCTCATCCGGAGCCTTGGCCGGCAGAAGTTCTGGAATCGTGCCTTGCAGATCTTAGCAGAAATGGACTGCGAGAGCACACCGGATGTGGGGGTATACAGTGCTGCAATGGCCGCATGTGGCAAAGCTCGGAAGTGGTGGCTGGCTCTTGGGCTCTTGGCCGAACTCGAAGCCAAGAGTCTAATCCCTGATGATGCGCCTGGGCGGAACATGTTCCCGTAGATTTTTTTGGTTACTCAGGACATTCAACTAGGTGACACTTTCTGGTTGGAAACAAAGGCTGGCAGCACGCCAAGCCTAAAGAACAGGTGCGTCCTGCTAGGTGGGCGGTTGACAAGAGGCATGGCAAATGGCAAACCCAAATAAGTGGCATTAGACATTGTATGGAGTAGCGTATCCACCCGATGTTAATTGTATCAATGGCACCGATTATGCTGAGTGTATAAAAATAAGTTCTGATTGCTATATTTATCATATTGTTATACATGAAGTATATTAGTTACGATAACTCAATTAATCCAGTTTTGTTGTTGTTTCGGTCCAATATACAAAGCTTTCACGAGATTTGTTTAGATGTAATACTTGTATGAAGAACCTGCATCACGATATTTTAAACATACGATGTTCGAAAAGGGTCCATCAAGCAGTTCTCCTTGAGCCAGACAAGAGGAATGGTCGACTACCTTTTCTTCGCACAGACACTGCTAGATGAACAATTGCTTGAGGGCAGGTTGACTAATTTGGAGCAGCATCGAAAATCGACGATCGGGAAAAATTCGATTGTTACCGCGCTCCTGCCGAGGAGTTAAGTACAGGCGCGTGTCGTGTCGGGGGGGGGGGGGGGGGGGGGGTGACCATACATATATAGATACAAGTGGCGCGGACGTGTCCACACGAAAGACAAATCACTACAACTGCCGACTTCCAACATATGGCAGGGAATACATCTGTTTCTTGGTGACCTCTAAGACTCTAAGGTTTGCGTGGGCACTGCCATGAATGCTTGCGAGCTATCACAGAAGTGGCAGCATGCCCTAGCTCTCCTTCGACGAGTGACAGGAGTGGCCAGAGTAGCGCAAAATTCAGGCTCGGATGGCGTCGATTTCTTGGGCCTCACTGCCAGGCAGTGGGAGCCTCTAGAGCAAGCACTTGGTCTTCGTGAAGTACCTTCTGAAGATGCTGATGAGGACCCTGAGCTGGAGAAGAAGTGGCAGGAGTTCCGGCTCCGCCACCAACTACCGGACGACCAACATGAGGAAGAAGATGTGAAAGCAGCTGAGCAAGTACTGCACACGCTCGGGGGTGGAACTGTGATCAATACTCACATCTATAGGGCAGCAATTGGAGCGTGCTCGCGCTGTCATCAGATCGATATGGCTTTGAAGATTCTGGACGAAATGTCTGAGCAGTTTTCGTTGACACCCATGCCTGTTACAGACATCATAAGTGGTTGTGCGGATGTCAATGACTGGTGCCGAGCTCTGCATCTTCTAACCTTGCCCGACCAGCCTGACATTATACTGTGCAATGCAGCCATTGAAGCCTGCGGCCGTGCTAGGGAGTGGAAGCAGGCAGTTCATCTCCTTCAGCATGCAGAATTTGCACGGCTATTTCCTTCTGTGGTCACCTTTAACACTTTGTTGTCCTGCGTGCCGCTCAAGGAATCGAGCCAGATAGAGGCACTCCTGCAAGAAATGCAGGGCCACAGAATTGCCCCAGATGAAGTGACTGATAGCATCTTGTCTGAGGCAGGGCTGCTGCAGTCTGCACGGATTCAGGCACTCCGCCGGGGCTCGATTGCTCCTTTGGAAAAGGACTTGTAGATCGCGAAGTGTGCGTGCAAGTAAAGACTATTTAGATAGTCTAATTATTCCTGTACATACAGTATACACATAGACATACACGCATGTTTCTCTGTGCATGTGTGCATGCGAAGAGTTAAGACTTGGACCATTTTTGTTCGCTATGAGGACTGTCAGGATGCCCCTTTTGGAACATTGACTGACATCATCTGGTACCTGCATGCTGAGTGCCGATGCTGTTTGATTGAAGTAGCCTTGCTGTATCGGCGCAGCCTTTTTTCCACGACGTTCTATCTTGAGCCACCTTCCACCACCCGCACGATGTCTCTGAATCGAGCAGTTGCCTCCCGGCAAAAATGAGAAGCATTCATGAAAGCAATCTTGAAACAACTGCCGAAATCAAGAATGCTGCGATCTATGCAAGAAATAGGAAGCATGTGGGATGCAGCAGGCCTCAATCCGAATGCATCCGAGTCCAAGAACACTCAGGCTTTCGTTTGGGCCGCGCTTTGGGCTGCGGCCTTCGCAGAGCCAGAGCCAGCTTGCAAGAGCAAGTCTCCAGGCTTGTGAGTCCGGTGAAGGAGTTTAAGCAATTGCAACCACTCGCGTGCACTTGATCAAACGCCCGTGGGAGGCGTTTTGCTGATGCAGACGAAGACTGGCACCCTCACGAAGGCAAAGTTGTTGAAAGCGACGGACACGTGAAAGCGCCACTGAGTCTTGCAATGCGCTGTGCCTATGCAACAGGAATAGCATGGCAAAGCCTTCACCATGTAGCAAGACCATCTTGCCGTGCAGGGGTCTTCCTCCAACCCGGCGCCTTGACAACCAACTGAAGCCACCATGTTTTGTGTGTGTGTGTGTGTGTGGCGTGTGCGTGTGCGTGTGCGTGTGCGTGTGCGTGTGCGTGTGCGTGTGCGTGTGCGTGTGCGTGTGCGTGTGCGTGTGCGTGTGCGTGTGCGTGTGCGTGTGCGTGTGCGTGTGCGTGCGTGAGTGCATGCAGCTTGTGGACTAAGCTGCCTATCGCTAGAGACATTGCAGCTTTACTGCCCGAGTGCTGCCCTATTGACAAGCTGTTGCTGGTCATGAATCAACCACGATACGATGCTTAACCATTGTCTCGTGGCCTCGAGGTGGTGGACGAGATCCGGCGCTCCGGCTGCAGCAAGAGGTGGATCCTAGCGACTGTCAGCCAGGCAAGAGGAACGAAGCAGCCATTGTCACCCGCCCTGCTGGGCTCACTAGGCCAGTTGTCAATAGCTTCACTAGCACAGAAGAGCAGCGCTGGTCAACCTCCTTGAGCCTACTCTTTGAGCAGCTGTGGACACGAGGACACTCAAGCAGGAGATGACAGAAATGATGTCTGACCTGCAGAACAAGGCTCCCAAAACGAGCCGTTGCCCTACCAGTAGGCTTTGCAGGTCGTGTCTTCATTGGTCTTCGTTGGTGGATGATGCGCTTTTCAGGATTCCAAGAAATTCATGTCCCACCACGTGCTTGCAGCTGGCACTTGCCATTTATTGCAGCAGGTGGGCTCCTGCTGCAATTGCTCCACCTTCAAGAAGGATGGACAGGCGCAGCAGCGCATATACCCCACTGCCACGAATTTCTCAGAAGCCGACGACCAGGAAGTAACGGGCCTTTGTGCTGCCTTCGGAGATCCGCACTACATCACCTTCGACGGTGCCCAGACGACCTTCGTGACCTTGCTGCATGGGGAGCTACACAGTTGTCCTCGGACTCAACGGCATGAGACGGCATGATAAGTCAGAGAGGCCTTGAGGGTCGAGAATCGGATCTATTCATACAAACCTCGCTTATGTACGGAAGCCAAGGTGGGTGACATGGTGCAGTGGATGGTCAAATCCAACTCTGTTTGGCTTCAGGCCCTGTCCAAGGGAAGTCAGGCCATCTGGTAGGAAAAGTGCCATGAGAGCAAGATTGCGTTGGTGAAATGGCCACTGTTGTTCAACAATGGCCCCTGCTGTGCAGGGCCGGATGATGGGCTTCGCGGCTGGTGGCCCCTTCCTTTTCGGACACACCCTGGTCGTCTGGAAGGAGGATTACAACCAGCCGCTGAAAGTCAGTTGGGATGGCGAGCTGATCCTCCAGGACATATGCATATGAAGCCCTCGAGCAAGCTAGAAATGTAGCGTTACGCAGCGCAGCTTTCAGGCAACACGAGGAAGACAGGCAGACGACATGGTCTGCCATCTGATGTCAGGACGATGTCAGCGAGTTCCACTTCGAGCAGCAGCCAGGTGTGCTGGATGCATATCGGCGCCAGTCTTGGGACGCCGACGTGTTCGATGATCGAGTTCTTAGCCTGCGAACTCACATGCAGTGCCTTGGATGCAGCCGGCTTGGTTCTCTCTGCACCGCAGTTTCGGAAAACGACATCGAATTGTCAGCATTCGTCCACCTAGTTTGCTGCAAACATCTTCCAAAGAGGCACACTTCTGACCGCTTCATGTCCATTTGATAGTTGTTTGCTGTTCCAATCCTGCAGCGGCTGTCCGAGAAAATGTATAAAACACACTGGCTATGACTCTGCATGATAACAGATGACAGCGGTTGGCAAAGACACGTAATCTGGCTGAGCGTGACTGACCGCCCGAGGTTTGCGGTTGGCACCTTTCCTGAGCGATTCGTGACGCTGCCTGAAACTGGAATTTACATGCCATGTCCTCAGATGCGGAAACTCTTTTAAGCAGTCTTGTGCTACCCATAACGATGAAATGATGGTCGCACACGGTGGCAATCTTAAGCTGATGTTTGCGGCTGATCCAAGGTTCAAACTGCCCAGGAACATTGCTGTATCGCTGACGGGAGTCGATTTCATGTCCGTGGTGGTGTCCATGCCACCAGAGGCACGCCCGTACACAACAGCAGTGGGAATCATTTCACCAAGTTTCCACTGTCCCAGAGAACAAAAGCAAAGTGAGGCAGGGCAAGGCGGCTACTGTGGAGATTTTAACGGTGACCCCGATGACGATGCGGAACCCATCGTGCCTTCCTGGGACCGTCCAATCGGTCGCTTCTTGGGCCCAGTGCCTAAGGCCGGGTTTCGGGTTTAGGGTCAAGTGGCAACGACAGCCTGACACCCACCTCCATTTTTCCGCAAAAAGGGGGTCCGGAGACAGGTATTGACAAGGGTTTCGACTCCGAGTGCATACGGATCTCAGATGGCCATATCTTGTTCTCTAACAGTGCTTCGTTTGGGCCAACGCGCATGACATTGTGCAGCCTTGTGCAGTGCCTCCACAGGCTATGAGCCTTTTCCCAGAAGACCTGACAGTCGCTCTACTCGGAGATTCGGCTAAAGAGCACAGTCGCATGAGCGAGGCAAGTCGGGGCGAAGTACAGTGCTCAGGAGAAAATGAAAATGTGCAGCCCAATGCGATGCTATGGGTTGAGTGTTTTAGTGCGTGTTGTCATATTTGTGTGCGTGTTCGCCGAGAGCAGGCAGAGGCGGTGGCTGCAAAGATCAAGAGTGTCAAAGAATGCCCTCAGCCTCTTCTAGCCAAGGCGGAGGCTCTGTGGGCGCATGCTGCTGTGTGCACATGAGCTTGATCTGTAGCTGCTGCAGCTCTCAGCAGGTTTTGAACTTACCGGTCACACCGTGTCGCAACTTTATGCTCCTAAACATGATAGTGCCCCCCCCCCACCGGAGCGGGCGGCTGGGGAGGGGTGTGCCGGAGGGGAGGGTGCAGGGGAGAGGGGAGGGGAGGGACGGGGGGCGGCTTGGAAAAAGGAGGAGTGGCAAGATATGTCGAAGGAAGAGTGTAGCGCGACAGGACGAGCCAAATCGTGCTGAAGCTACCATATCGGAGAGACAAGACATGACAGATTCTGCCAAGCAGGAATTGCGGGCTCCTTTGTCGTGAAAGGAAGAATGACAGCAGTCCCCGGCGCAGACCATCAACAGCGTTTTTCAATCCTAACGGAGTGATCCCAGAACAGAAGCTGAGCAACAGCAAATATGCGCAGCATTGGAAAGCCGCAGCACTTGGAGGTACTGCAACTCAGCACGCAGCACAGCTATAGGGCTGCCATGCACAACGCAGTTTAAGCAGTGACAGCTCCAAGCACGTGCTAAACTGCAATTGACAGCATTCCAAAGCAGAGCATGCGCTCGTAAGCCAAGTTCAACTCTCAGATTGCAGCATTTGGCATCTCCGAGCATATGATCGTAACTCACAGATTGCGTCGCATGCTGATCCCAACGTGGCCGACATTGAAAATGTGTAGTGGCTCTAGCTCTCCCCTTCTGCTTATCAACCGGACGCCACAGCACACAAGGACAAGTTACAAGGCAATGTCTACCACAAGCACGGTGGAGTATCTGAAGTTCTTATACCTCATGTCAACACTTCCAGGACTGCAGTGCAGGTATTTGCGCATGTTGCGCATAGAGAAGAATTAACACACGCCTTGTCCCAACGTGCCTTTTATCAGGCGACCCGACTATCTCTCTCTCTCTCTCTCTCTCTCTCTCTCTCTCTCTATATCTATATATATCAAAGGGAGACAAGTGGCAAGACATCCGAAGCAAGTTGGCCCCCCGGCTTGTTCTTTAAGCTATTAGCTGCTAGCCCTGAGAAGGTAGTGCGGACAAATCGGCCAAGTAGGGCCTCCCGACACCTCCTGAAGCCCAGAAGGCGACCCATTTAGGGTGAGGGGAGACGGGAAAGGAAGGCATATTCCTCCGTGAACAAAGTCTGGCCAAGCCACGAACATGGAGCTCAGCGTCTTGTCATGTCTCATCTCTTTGAGCGTCCGCAGGCAGCGTGCAACGGATTGCAGGCCTCCTTTCACAAGCCGCCAAGCAGCGAGATTTCCGGATGCCCTTTGCGCAACTTTCACATGATTTTTTTGTTGGAGAGCTTCGCGAGTCAGCGAGTCAGCTCAGCGAGTCAGCCGCGCGAGTCTCCTCAGGTTTTGTGTCTTCGACGTTTGCATGACCAAAGACCTCGGCGCCGCTGGCTCTGTCGGTGCGGCTGCTGTGGTGGAGCACAAGGCTGGCATGCAAGCACCCAAATCACCCGAAAAGCGTAGTTAGCACGGTAACAAAGCTGCATCTTTGAAGCATGGAATCTGGCGGTGTTGAGCCTTTCTGCTAGGTGAATGCCAGAGGTGTTCCTGTCTTCATGGGACACGGCCGCTGTTTGGACAAAGATGGCCATGGCTTCATGAGCTTCGCAACAAAGCTCCGTACAGAGCCTTGGACATTGGGACATTGGGAACTGGAAGGTCATTCTTTGACTGTCACCAACCACCCCACTCCCTCCCCCATGCAATAGACAATACAGCGTGCTGCCCTCATTCCTAAAACTGGTTCCAGAACCCGCATAGAAAACAGCGGCAATGCGCAACGTTACTTAAATCCTTTTGCTGTACGGTTCTTGGTACGGGGGGATGTTCGAAGTGGGAATGTTCTTATTATCTCTCGTGGCGTGCCACATTCAAGGCGTGGTGTTTTTGTTTACAGGATGGCTTTTTTTGAAGCATCAATGGGTTTGACCTTAATTAATGACTGGGCACGCTACCCTTCAGTTTAAGTTAAACCTACACCCATGGTGGTGCACTCGGCTTGCCTTTGCTACTGTTTGGAGGGAGGGCCTGGTGTGTGAGGGGAGAGGCCACTATCCCGGACCTTCTTGGCCCGGTGTGAGGGATTTCAGCATGATAGAACTCACCCATTCAACCACCCAAGAGAGATTGATGTTGGGGCGTCCTGGCCAGGGCGCGCGCCCTAGAAGGTTCTCGATCGAAGTCGCCGTCATGATCTGACCTGCATCATGCTGCATGAGGGAAAACACTCAACATGAATCGAGATGAGACATTGTGGATGCCACGAGGACACCGCCTGTCAGCAGCTTCTCCGTACCCTGGCACTCACGGACGGCGTCATGGGAGCACAGCTGAAGCGTGGTGGGCACTGCGAGGCGCAGCAGAGAAGCCAGTCCTCTTGCAGACTTGTGCGCGTTGTGGCTTTAGACATTGTTCCATGTTCAATGTCCTTCTTTGCCAGTCTGTAGGTTTTGACAACAAAGAATGTTGACCCCACAAGCACGGCCATTCCTGGTGGCTGGGGCATGCCGGACCCTCCCAGCGAGGACACTGTCAGCTTGCAATTCCTGTGTCGTGGTCAGCTTTAGGCCCCAGCACTTATGACAGCAGTGAAGATGATGTGCTTTATGGTGATGATGAGGATGATGATGATGATGACGACGATGATTGGGGGTGGTGGCATTTTTTGATCGGGAGGATGGTTGAAAGCCGAACCAATCCCATTGATGAAGTGCAAAGTTGGGTAGCGCGTGTCCGTCGGCTAACAGCATATGAATAAATCACTCAATGGAGGACGTTTGGCAGCAGATCTCCGCTTTGCCGGTGCAGCACTTGTCAGCGCAGGCGGATGTTCACGCGCAGGCGGGTGCAGAGTGGCGACCATCCCGACCCCATCCTCGCATCAGGACTCAAGATAATGAGCAAATGCATGCTTACGTGCCATGAGAAGTTGGAGACGTTTAAAGGCAGAAGCGGGAAGGTCGAAGCACGCCTGTCACTGGCTTCTGAACAGTGGAGACTCGAAGCATTGCATTGCATTTTTTCCTGGGCTTGGCAGGCCGTCTCCCCAAAGCTGGGAGATTCAGAAGGGCTCATCGCAGACACTACAGAATCTTGGATTCCTTGAGGTCCATACCGTTTTTGCTGTCACGCTTTCCTGTATTTGGTTTGTGGCCGATAGAGCAGCTTCGGCTTTCAGGAAGACGGCTCGTACAACTGCTGGCAGTTGAACTGAGCCGTTGGGTGCCTGCGTCTTCAAGAACTTTGCTCTTTTGATGGGGCGGTAGGCTCCAGCTGTAAAGCTCCTACTCTCAGGCAAACATGCCCGAGAATTCACGATATCCGAGACTTCAAAGGCAGCCGCTTGAAAGACTACGGGCCGGACTTTGATTTGCACACCGGCCGTGGCCAAGCGGGGTGCAACTGCCTTTGAGCGGTTCAATGGCAACAACTGCCATGCAGAGAAGTAGGTCGGTTTAGATGCACTTCTATAGGTGTGCTGCTGACTGCCAACGTCTCCGCGCCTTACAGCGCGAGCTCATCGTGCTCGACGCGGATACGCTAGGCACTGGCAGGGCGAAGATAATTCATGAGCTGGGGGTCCAGTTTAGCCCATTCGGACTCCTTCCAAAAGTTAATTCGTGGAACCTTCTGGCACAGCAGGTCGTTCTGAACTAGTTTTGCCCAAGATGCGTGTGATGATGTTCGTCCTGGCTCCCATGTATTTGCTGAGGATGCTCAAGAGACTTTATTGTGCCGAGGGGGGGAGGAGGGGCATCACAGGGCAGGAGCAACTCTTCAATCAACCCACGACGTACAATTGCAATGCCCACAAGAGTATCAAAAAATGTCCCGCTTGTGAGCCATGGGCGCCAAAGTCACAAGCACACAGAAGGCAAGTGGATCGAAATGAATTACTTCAGCTTTTTTTCAAGCCCAACTTCATGCGCTTGGATGTGATTGTGCAGGTCCAGGGCGACGCAGGCCAGCCCCATGCCGAATTTGACCTGGGCCAGGGCCCTACTGTACGGCGGCTGCAAGGGGGAACGTTTCAAGCTACGCCTATGCCTTTGTTCATGCGCTCGAAGGCGGAATTCCCAATAGGTCTCGGTAAGTTTGCTCAGAGTCCCACATTGCTGACCGGAGAACCTCCGAATTAGAAAGCTCTAGAGCCCCAAGGCTTCATCATCTTCAAGTGCCATGTGCGTTTGCGCAGCGTCCATTGCTGAATGACTTTCAGCTACATTCAAGTGCAGGCCCGTTGCCCCCTCAACCGGATGTTGCGCTGACAAGCACGCTCAGCTGCGAGGCTTCGTGCTTGTTGGTGGGTAACGATGTATGAATGTAGTAATGTAGCAGCATTCGTTCTGTTTTGTGTTGGGATTCATCGTGGAATCCTTTGAGGACTGTGACATAACCTTTGCAGCCACACATGTTGCGTAGTCGCACTCTTTTTGGAGTTGCTGTGAGCCGAGTCCACACTAGGTCCGATGCGAGAAAATGAAAGAGTGTGGAAAACTGCTTGTAAAATACTACGAATGTCAGCTGCGCATGGCTGCACGCGCGCTTCCACTTTCGTCATGCGCTTCCACTTTCGTCTTGGCCGATCAGGTCCTCAACACGACAAAGGGGTTGTCACCTTAAGCCTGGTTTTTGTGAGCAGGAGTGTTTTGAGCTGCTGGGACGCCACCTTTGCATTGTTTAAGCCTTATGCTTGACGTGCGTTCTGCACTTCAAGTTGGCCATGCGAATGTGCGAGTGAATCAGGCTTTTGCGAGGATGCTGGGGAAAGTTCACTGCAGACGTCTCAACCTTAGCTTGTACACGGACTACGAGCCATTCCTGTCATGAGATTCCTAACGTTCAAAGACATGGCAAGTGGCAGCCTCTGCAGGCCTTCTACAGACACTTCCCTGGAGTGGATGCGATGAAAACCATCCGCAGCTTGCACCAACATGCTCCAATCCCCAATCCCACGTTTGCGGAACTGTGTTAAGCTCCGTGTGTTTTGTGCAAGCACTATTTATCGTCCTTAGAGATGATTGGTGGACGAAACCCAAGGCCACATCATCCTGCACGTCTTCGACATCACAAAATATGCGGTGCGGGAAGGTGAGGAGATTGAGGCTTGATCTCGGGGCAGTTGTACAGAATCCTGCTAGAGCCGCAATAGCCCACACAAAGTCATGTGGCAGGACGTGGAGTTGCTCGGCGAGGGCAGCTTCTCCAAAGTTTATGGGCACATTCCTGAGGGGATGTAAGGAAGTACCAGTCTCTCCGAAGCTATCCATTTGTACCATGTCACGACACTACGGGGAGCGAAGGCTCGGCGCGATTGCCGCGAAGGTCATCAGTGACAGTGAACGACCTTGGGTACATAGGCTGGGTCAGGTACTTGCATGACTCTCGTGCTAAAAAGGCTTCTCAAGTTTGAAGCTAGGCTAGCAGTGGCGACATATCAGCATGGTCTAAGAGGATCAGTCGTTGCCAGGGCAGCAGTCCAAAACGGACTTCTTGCCGACCGACACGGCTATGGCGACTGGCCAAGCACTGGCGAAAGCATGCCCAGAAGCTGACTAAGAACCTTATTTAACTAATTCTCTGATTGGATGCGTGCGTAGCGGGCAAAACTAAGCCAACAAATGCAGTCATCAACGTGCCGCCTGTTCTCCCAGGCCCTGCAATTTTTGGGCATGGTCGTGTGCAGCAAGACATGGGGGGACATTTTAGAGGCGAGGTGCCTGACTAGTCCACGAACGGAACCAAGTCGATTACCATGTGCACCATCGCCAGGCACGCTGGTTTTCATGGAGAGACTCTATCCTGCTGGCGAGGACAGAGGGCCGACAGCTGCACAGCAGAGTTGAGTGCCCTGGATGGGGAACCAAAAGTTCATACGGATCAAAACTAGAGAGCACAAGTTTGAACTTAATTAGGTTGTAGATTGTCATAGAGATACATGTATGACTTCTGGCCTTATTCCCCAATGCGTAGCGGAGGGTTCCCGTTTGAAGAGGTGGGGTTCACGGGGTCCGGGAGTTCACGCGGTATCGCGCGTGTTGTGTTGCAAAAGTGCAGACAGTCACGAGGCTGAGGCCTCTCAGAGGTTTTGGAGGTGCGTCGTCTTCGTGGCTGTCCTCACTTTCGACTATGAGTCGTTGAAAAAGTGCAGACAGACACGAGGATGAGGCACCTGGGCGGCGCCATCCTCGTGAATGTGGTCACTTTTTAAGCTTGGTTTGTTGTTCACGGCTCAAACGTGCCGACAGTCGAGAGGATGAGGCACCATCCCCGTGACTGTCTCGTCACTTTTTAGGCTTGGTTTGTTGTGCACAGCTCATGATTCCCAGGTTTTGCTCATCGGCGGGGTGAATTGGGAACAGATGACAAAGTGTTCCAGATTTCTGGTTTTGCGTATTGGGGTGGGGGGGGGGGGGGGCGTGAGTGGTGAATGTCTACAAAGTGTTCCTGATTCCAGCTCCAAGGTGTTCAACGTGACTTTGTAACATGTTGGCTCTCTGTGCAAGAGGTAATGTGGATCTGATGCAGTTCAGCTGGTCCTCAGCTGTTCTGCTCTGTGAGTTGTGTTCTCACGGTGCTGCTTCTTGTGCCTACGACTTGAGGACTGGTCGGACGCAGACACAGACGACATCTTAAAGGCGCAGATGTGCGCGTTGCAGCGCAAAGCGCAGAGCAAGCGCGGTCCATCGCAAGGATCACCAGCCTGCCCTTACGACAGGCAGTTCAACTTGTCGCCAAAGATGCGTTTCACAACGACCTCAAGGCATAGTTACGTGTTATTGCTGACCTTTCTGCTCTTCCTACTGCCTGCGCGCTCAAGCAAACTTTCATATCCGGACCAGAAGCTGCTTTCCAGATGCCCAACATTCTTCGGAGAAGAGGGCGGCCTCTTCTGTTCCCAACTTAGCATTTCGACAAGTTTATAACTTTTCTACGCAGCGTGGCACCTGCCCGTCAGCAGGATTGACTTCGACCTGTTATCGCCTTGGTCCGTGAAGGCTCTCGCGTTGGAACGGCGTTAAGACGAGCAAGTTGACCGTGTTCCACCTCAATCCTTGTTCTGAAGAGGTGGCCGTCACATCAAGCTGCATCGAACACGTCAAAGCCTCATGTGCCCTTGCTTCTGGGAGGGCCAGCCATGCCGCCCAGAGTAAGGTCGGATCGGTTGCTTAGAGTTCCAGCCAAAGGGAGTTATCGTACTGAGACAGTGGTTTCTTGCTCATGAACTGAAAGAGCTAAGGATTTCCAGCCAGTTCTTGCGCCAGCAGGCAGGCAGCGCGCTGAAGCAAGCCTGTGCACGTTGTAGTTCATTGGTTGCAGTTTGGATTATCGCAAATAGCTGAGAACTTGGTTGAGCATGGGGTATGGCTCCTTTACTGGCAGCATGCAACACAAGACTCGGCCCGGCACACTACCCATGTGCAGACATCCGAGCAGGAGAGAGATGCACCCAATGCTTTCGGGAGTACTACGACCTCTTTGCCTTCACGCTTACGCTTCAGGAGTCTGCCCCATCGTTGCATGCCATGACATGCTCTACATCTCTACATCTGGAATGCGCGCTGCTCACATCGGTGAGTCGTTGTCAGCCAACTCACGAAGTACTCATGCGGCTTGCAGCCGTATGTAGCGGTCCCAGGGTCATGTTTCCTACGAAGACAAACTCAGGCCGGGCTCGAGCACGGAGGGGTGGCAGACGGATGGTAGCATGTGGTGGCATATTGGCCTCGGACAGCATGGAAGACGTAATGGCCGCTGTCATTAAGACAGCGCAGCAACAGAGTTCAGGTGTTGAAAACTTGCGGGCACTGTTTAAAATATCCTTTCCGACAGAACAGAGGAAGACGTTCCTCACTCCTCGCCTCGCTTCAACAAGGATTAGTTAAGTTTAAGTGGCCTCGCTGCCTCTCGCATGATCTCACGGCATCCGACTTGAAGGCTTCTAGGCTTGATTAGCAAAAGCTTCAGTAGCCGCCTCGTCGCCTGCCTACGAATCTCACCGTGCCTGTCACAGAGGTCCAAAGTGCGGTGCGAGGATGACTGGACCTTACCTGTGGGATGACCGCATTCAAAGAAGAGCACCGGTAGCTGCGCGGAGACTCCCAGGGTGCTGAAGTTCTAACATATCAGACAGACAAACACACTGGGCACCCGTACAATTCCGTATTCACCCCCAGCAAAAACTTAAGCAGGCTCCGATGCCGAAGTCGGTGTAGTCGTGTGTGCGCAGAAGAACTGTCCAAGATCACCTTGAACGAGGCAACCTCCTTCTCGAATCGCAGCTTTGATGGTCTGGAACTTACAGACTCAAGGAAGTTAACTGACTGGTAACGATGCAACTTCCGCTTGGAGTCAAGGCTGCGCTCGCACCGAGTTCGACGTTTGTCGATGCGGTGTGCTTCGTCAGCAAAAGCTACCGGGCAGCTACCGGGGCTACCGGGCGCAAAGAGTAAATCTGGAAGCTGAGCCCAGTCAGAATTAGAGTATTAATCAGGAGTTGATGCCTGGGTCAGGGTCACGAAAAGTAGCTGAAACCAGTTTGCGGGCACTACTCGTATTTTATTGTTTTGCTAAGCTGCCTGTGCCATGACTATGTCATAACTCTTAAACGATCCAGATGGGGATCTGCCCGAACTGCAAGGCAGGGCGGTTTGCTTCATGTTCGAGAAGTTGACTTCGCTACCACTGAAAAAAAGGTGTGGAAACGGGCCTCACAGCCTGGCTCCACCATTCACAGCTGAGCCAAGCCCTGAGTGAGTGCTTGTGACATCATCGGAGCACAGCCGACTGAGCGCGAATTGAGCACGATGGAGATGCAAGGCACAGCGCAGACGTGTGCAAGAAGTGCGCAAAGACAGAAAGCTGCCAGCAGCAGCCTTCGGCATGGAAAGCTTTGCTGGGGCGAGGCTGTGTTGATGCGCAGTGCTCTGATGGGCTGATGGGTAACCGAGGTGGTGCCCACTAAGCCAAAGCTGCGGTACGAAGCGCACCTTCGGCTTCAATGCTAAGTGCATGGGATCCCGTGATCAAGATCAGCCTGCCAGCCGCTCAGCAAGTGCGGACTATCAGGGATCTCTGTATACCTCCGCATGCCATGATATGCTCTGCGTTGCTCTAATTTTCCACGTTAAATTGGCAAGGCTGAGGCTTGGCTCCACTCCTGTAAATAGGTTTCTATAGGCTTCCTGTTTGCAATTGTTTGCTGCGTGAAGTGAGCACCACATCCTGTGCTGAAACTCCTGCCATCTCTTGTGTCGTTCTTCGGCCAAAAGATCATCGCGCGACACATGCTTCCATGCCAGCTCGAGGTCGATTCCGGTGCAAATTGCGACGGCAAAAAGCCAGACTGGATGAACATCCTAGCCACCGGCCCAGCTGTTTGGAAGCCCACCACGGCAAGATGATGTCAGATCCTTTGTCTGCTGCTTAGGACACAAAGTATGGCAAGCGGATAGAGCAGGCGCCGCGCACACGGCACTTGTAGAGCCTGAACCTGCTTCCGTTTTGTCCGGAAACAGGCGGACTCTGACATAATGCGCTGCCTTCAGGGACGTTTGCGACCCAGTTTTCGGGACTGCTGCAGCTGGATGTTTTGGATGTTTTTGGTAGAATTCAGTGAACGGCAAGTCCAGGCGTCGAGCGCTGGACAGCAGCTCGGGCTGCATGAGGAGGTGTGCAGATATTTGGCCGGCAGTGGCGCCTGGCTTTACATATCAGCATGCGGAGCCAGCACAGTTGTGTTCCGAGCATCATCTCCCACCACATGGTAGATCCGCTGCTCGACTCTGCCAACATGGCTGCAGGTAGCCATACATTCACTACTTGGAATGACAAAGTCGTGGAACCCATGGTTCCTGATGGTCACCGATAGACGGTAGAGTCAAATCGGCCACAACTCGACTTTACCGCTTTGCCATGTGCAACCATGCAGCTGGTACCTCAGGTCTGGCCCGAGCTCGAGAAGACTGGCAGAAGTTCGAAGGAGGCTCGAAGATGCTGGAAGCAGCTTGCGTGGACATTTTCATCTTTTTTCATCTGCCCACTGTCCAGAGTTAGCAGTGGTCAATATGCGTCATGCCGAAGCCAATCCCACACTGACCAGCTAGACAGATCATTGCCAACGCGCCTTCTTGAGCAGGTGTGGCAACAACGCACAGGCGTTGGAAAGTAAACCATCATCATTCGTCATGAGCTTGTGCAAGGCTGCAGCAAAACCAGCACCATGCCTCGGCCAACAAGCAAGAAATAAGTACGGCGAAGCAAGATGAAGTAAGCAGTTTAAGCAATCTATCATGAGACTACACTGTTTAAGCCCAGCCATTGTCAGCAAGCTGCTTATACCGGCACGGTCTACCTTGTTGCTCCTGTGGCATGTCGCCATGGCCAAACTCGCAGGGAGGGCTGCGCAAGATGACGGCCCCTTACTTCTAAGGCCCACTACGGTGAATTATCCAAAACGCACGAGTGCAAGCCGGGTGGATGTGCCAGCGGCAGGCAAATCCTCCGCTTTGTGGTGCCAGTTACTGCAGCCTATGCCCTAGAAGGTCGGACACCCAGAGGTCAAGGTGTCAATATAGGAAAACAGCACAACCTGTTGCTGCCGACTTCAGCAGCGGTGAGGGCGAGGCCTTGCAAAAGACAATGGAGTACCGACCAGTTTGTCGCGTCGTGGTCAGGTGCAGCCACTGTGGTGCCGATATGGGCCGCTGCACATGGTGGCAGTCCAGCTGCTCGGCTACATCTAGCCAGACAGATCCGTGGCAAAAGGTTGGGCACAGGGAGGGCGCGCTGCTAACTTTTTGTCGTTCTGGTTTTACTCGCTTGAAGGCTTGATTGACTTGGACTTAGCTCCAAGATTCGGTGGTAGTCGGTGATCGGATGAAGTTCAATAATTTAATATTGTGGCTTTTGGTTCTGTAATCGAGCCGCTTAGCATGAAGCAGGATGGCACGTGAACAGAAGGTCCCTGTGTTTAGCCAGGATGAACATGAAGCGACAATGCGAGTTGGTGCTGTCGGATTGGGCAACACCGTGGTGGTCTGCGTGGCCATCGTGATCAAATCAGGTTGGTCAGGCCAGTTGGGGGGGGTTGGAAGGTGCCCTTCTGCTGTAGCAGCCCTGGGTTCTGCGCCACGTAACACAGAGTAGCTCTCCGACTTTTCATGGTCTTCGTGAAGAGTTGGCATGGAAACCTGATGTGCCCTTTGTTTTCAGGGGCCCAGGACACATTGGTGTCGCAAGCCTACGGCATCAACGACCATCGCAAAGCCCGAGATTATCTGAATTGTTGCCAGATTTGGATGTTACTGTTGGCTGCCGCGTGCTCTTTGCTACTCCTGCAGACAGAGGCCGGGAGACAGGCATCGAATAGTGTCCTCTACATGGTAGCGTGCAAGACTTGTGGCCTCATCGTGCATGACGGCTGTTTAACTTTCGGGTGCTGGGTGTTGGGGGCATGGCGCTTGGACCTCGGCGCTACGTTGTGTCAGGAACTTCGCTTGTGCGTATGCATTCACGGTCAGCAGCAGCCCAGATGAGGCGCTGCTGGTTTGGATCAATTGCGCAAGTGAGCAACTTGCCTCCGAGACCTTCAAGCATCGTGGCTACCATCGCAGCATGCTTGTCTATTATCGCTGGTTTTAAGACAACCCAACGCTATAATTACCTCAAGCACCTTTTTGTTCCCATTTTTTGCCTGAGTCAGGTATGTGCTCGCCTGCATTCCTGGAGTTTGGCTCGAATTTCAGTGCCTTGCATGTCAAGTTGGGGAGCTCTTGGCTTGGGAAACGCTACAACCTGCCTTAGTTGCAACTTATGGCTCCCGGTTGCAAATGCTTTCCTAGCTGCACGGCAAAGGGCTCTTGCTTTACGAACTGGGGGGGGTCTGGGTTGAGAGCACCTTGGCAGCATGCGCTTCGGTTCCTCCTGCAAATCTTCTTGGGTTCGGAAGCGTAACAGGTCGGAGTTGAGGTCTTCGCAACAGAGGGCATGTGGGCTGGTCTCAGAAATCCACCCTTTCGTTCATAGGATTTCGGAAAGTCACAATGCAGTCGTGAAGTGCAAAACGACTGAGGGTGTGTCTTAAGTAATTAACAGGACTTAATTCGGCCTGAATGCAGGCGGCCCTGTGTTTCTCCACAAGGAACACCAGCATGTCACACATGTTATTTTCTTGTGTGTGTTTTTTGTAATGAATTTAGCCGAGCCACTGCCGCAGCGACAGTCGAAACGTGAAAGCCTGCACGCTCAAATAAATGAAGTCATTTACGGTTATCACTTTCCTCCAGAATCATTGAGAAGTATGGTTTCATGAACTTAGTTCATGCATGAGTCTCCCCCTTCCAAGGAACGTCTCATGAAATGGGCGATATGAAAAAAGCAAAGTCAAATACAATTACAAGTCTAGCTTGACTAGCATTGAATTGCCCTAATTTGTATCTTCTCAACTAAGTTGACGACATAAGCGTCGTTTGGTGATTTATTTGTTCAGGTAGCTAAGAAACCACGTATACAAAGTGACTTAATTATTCGATACCAGAGCTTGCACAAAAACGGTGCACCCCCACAAAAGCATCAAGCTGTACACATGCCAGTGGATTGAATTTTCTGTCAACCCCCCCGCCAGCCCCCCAGCTTCGAAGGTCGATATCATCCCCCAATTACGGGTGTTTATGCCCAAGGACCCAAGATTCCAGATCTTCGGGCCCAAGAATCCAAGATCCACGATTTCGAGACCTAAGACTCCAAGATTGTTAGGCCTAACAGTCAAACCATGAAACCACTCGTCCCCCCCCCCCCTCCCCCCTCGCCCCGCCCTATCGGAAAATCCAGCGCATTCAACAAGTACACCCATCGTTCCTTTTTGGAGCAAACACCTTAGACCATTCAACCATTTATGCATTAAACCAGTCGTTTCCCCCTTGGGAAATCCCCTTAAACCACGCTAACCATCAAACGATTAAACCCGTCGTTTCCCCAGCTTCCCCCCTTGCAAAACCCTATTAAACCATTAAACCATCAAACCAGGAAAGCATGGGTGCCGCTAGAGGCGGGTGCCCAAAAAGTGTTGCTACCCAATGTCGGCCTCGGAACGTGTTACTCGCATGGCTTTGGATGCTCTGACATGGCAACAAGTTCGCAACCACACACAGGGAGACACACACACACACACACACATCTCGCAGGCGGGCAGGCACGCAGGTGCAGCAAGCAATGGGAAAAGTCGCAAGTAAAAACACACAGTCAATTAGGAAAGCGAATCTAGTTCTCCAGAAGGCTGAAGTAAGAAAATCACTGTATGCGATCCAGGTACGACTCATTGAGGAAGTTCTTGATGAACCAGCAAATTCCTTCACCAGGCCTGTCTGCAGACTTGCAGCTCTTCTTGTCCTTCAGACACACGAAGACCATGAATGCCCAATGCGTAGCAGTAGCCTGCAGGCCTTTGGGTGTTGTGTGCTGCGGTTCCATGCCACTTTGGCATGTGCGTTGTTTTGCTCGAAGGGCAGGGACCTCAGGTCTTCCAGAGTTGGTTACTACAAACTACTGCAAGTGTAGAGCATGGAGCACATCGCGCATTAGGACTTCGATCGATCCCCTTGTTGCCATTGGGATCGCCTTTTCCGTGAAGTCTGGAGCATCCTTCCTTCTGCTGGCAGGCCAATTGCCAAATATCAGGGGCTTTCCTTTCCGAGACTTTTCCAGTCCATGTGGAGATAGCTGACAATGCTGACACAGCACTTATACTTCGACAAGGGTAAAACCAGACTCAGCAAGCTTTGAAGCGACACTAGCTGGGCAGATGCATGCCGATCCAGGCTACATGGTTTTGCTGCTTCCAACTCCCAGCTGCGCTGGCTGGTGGAGAGTCTGGGAGTCATCAGCTTTGACTTGGAAAGGACGCAGCTGCGGCAGCTTCCATGAAGAAAATCAGGGTTAGCTAGCAGCTGGACAGGGTGAGGCACGCTTTCAATAAGTTCCAGCAGGATTGGCATCCTATGCGGCCATTGGCGTGCCGAGTGTGGCCATGTACGGCTTCGACTGGTGGGCCTACGAGTTCTTGACTCTCTTAGCAGGCGGACTACACAGCCAGACCCAGCTCGCGGTGCAGATGTCTGCAGAAATGAACGATTGTTGTACGTGCTAGGCAGCTACACGTTGCCGCAGTATACAGTCTTCCTTCACCTAAGGCACACGTAGCAGCCACCAGCGTGCCACAGCTGAATTGTTTTTTCCTGCTCGCATCCATTCGTGGCAGACCAGACCTAGAAGCGATTCTGTGTGAACAAGCGCCGAAGGGCTGTTACGGGCGAAAATAGCAATGGACAAGTGTAACGCAGAAATCATATCCCAAGGACAGCTACCGGGAAAACTGAGGGGTCTGATACGCCAAATGGCAGTTAGAGGCACAAGCAACGAAGGACAGCTACAGGGAAAGCTGTTGAGACCCAAGGCGTTGTTGCAGGGAAACCTTGTCTGCAGCGGCGGACTTCCTGCCTTTAACTTTGACTTTTAAACCAGCTCCGCGGTTCTGTTTCATGCAGCTGCATTCTGAAGTGGCAAGCTGCTTACCCATTTGCTTCAATGTCCATTCTGGACACCCAAGGAAATTTGGGAGCTCATGCCCTTCATGTTCCTCAAATTCCTTCCAAGTACCGGACAAATCTCGAGTTTCATGCTCGTCGAAGGTTTGAAAAATGGCACATCCAGACCATGGTAACCGGGGGCGGAGGGAGGTGGGTCTCATCATCCAGATTTTATACTGGCTCGAACATCCCGTAATTCCGAAAGGCTTAATCTCGGCCCAAAAGAACTTGAAGATCTGTTCGGCCTGTATATTTGAAACAAGCGTCTACGCTTGTTAATTCGGAAGTTCAGTACAGCTTTTTTTGGAGAGTAAGACGCATTGCAGACCCGTCTTGCAAAATATTTCACATGTAAGAACCTAATATATCTTGCAGACCTCAAGCTCAGAAATTGAAGCATTTGTCTCGATCCTAGGAACCAAGGCATTTAAAGTACCGATTGCACTGGCAATACGGAGTCTACAACACTGTTTCAACAAGTTGGTTTTTGTCACCCTCAAAAAGCATCACTGTAAATGCATCCGGGTATGATTCAAACACGCTGCTAAGTTAGCTAAATCGGAAATAGAGGCAACATCGAGCGCAAGGAGTTTGCAGCAAAAGGATCTGCATGCTTGTAAGCTGGGATTCGGGATTCAACATCTGACTGCAAGATTTGTCAAGTCATCACCAGGATGGATGCTCAATCTTGAGCCTTGAGCTTCAGTCCTTGTTTGTGGGGCTACACTCCTTTGTATACTCCCCCTGCCCCCCATGAGCATGCAAACACAACATTAGGCAGTGGAGACCAGCATGCCTAGGCAGTGGATAGCATTAGCAAGCCAAAGCAGTGGAATGCTTGGAAATCGTTCACCCCCAGAAAGGTTTTCCCAGACCTATCCGTCGCAGAAGAAATCGTCTCAGATGCCCAGATTCGCTCACCTTCACTTCCTGGATCGCCGGAGAATTCCCGACCTCTCCAATAGTGGAACCGATCCAAAAACTTAAAGTGACCTTCAACTACATCGTGCAACCCAACTCGAACGTCGAAACTTCAGAAGTGCGGGAACTAGATACATTGTTTTTCGCGCGATCATGGCATCGGCTTTCATAGAATGGCACGCATCACACAATCAAAAAGGAGCCCTGATAATACGATTGTTGTTGGCGCAGCGGTTGTCCCAGTAGCTGTCCTTCATTCTCTTCCAATCTTCCTGGAGAATAGGACTCTCAAAGATTCATGTAGTTTGACCAAATTTTAACAATTACTTGCATATGTGACTTGGGGAACAGTAGTTGACATCTAAGTATACTTGATATCAGATTCGTAAAGGGTAGAACCATGTTAAAGACATTCACGAAATCAATGAAAGCAGTTTCAGCCACTTGTTTCTTTAAGGAATCCCCAAGTCCAAACGACCGTGACGTTGAATTCAAACGGCTTTACTTCAAGCTTGACGTACCTAGTATCTATCATGAGCCATGTCCTAATTGAAGAAGGATGGCTTCCCACTTTCCATGTTGCACTTTCCAGGCCTAGGCTCCTTCAATGTTCGTCAAGCCTTATTGCTGACATCTACTTATGGTAACCAACCCAGTTCAAACGTTTACAGTTTACAGTCTAAATTGTAAAGAGGGCAAGTTTGAATCTTTATGTCTATGTATGTAATAGACCAAGGCATTCTTTCTTTAGCCATGTGCTGTTTCATTTCAATGAATCAAATGAAAATGGCTGTCCACTTTCCACTTAAGCAGAGACGCTTTCGAGCAAGATGTGTTTTGAACCTCCTTAAACCCGCTGGCACTCTCACATGGGTGTGTCTGAAATGAATGCATACGAGCACGCAGAGAATCAAAGCAAGATGATGACAGAGTAGTGCCGGATAATCGTAATGGACAGCTCTAGTCACATACGATCTCGATCATTTATGAGCATTCTATAAGATCATTAAGGTGAAGCCTTGAAAAATCGCTCATGTTTGGGGTTTTCACACATGCCAGAGCCGAAACGTGTTGGCGCAGTCAAAAGCATGCGTATGTAGTAAAGATAGCAAAAGTAACAAAACTTGCGGTGTTTCCGAAGGTTTCATTTACAGCAAAATGGTAGTTGATAAAATGCATGGAAGGTAGGTCTTTAGGGGGGGGGGTGGCCATAATTACAATGTATGTACATCTGTGTATATGTCAACAGCAAATAGCGAAATTATAAGTCAGTGGCGCCAGTCATTGTACTTGATGGCAGACTCGGGCTGAACACTATACACCGCCGAGTGCGCGGTGAAGATGTTTCATGATGCAAAAAAGAAGGACCACCGACACTTGCGAGCAACACAATGCTGGCATTCTGCGGCATTGGATTTCCAGTTCTGCAAATTTCTGCAGCTGTTTCTGTCGAATGGTCTGTGTGGCCTCCCTCTCCCTGGCCATCCCTGCCCCTAAGGCTTCAGACTGGGCATTCCTGATGGTGAGGGGCGCTCCAAAAGCTGCCACGGCTTTGGTCGGAGCTGCAGTTGGTCGGCAGGACTTGCATGCAGTGTCCGTTGTGGTGCAGGCGCCCAATAAGCCGGGGCTTTTGCTTGGATCATAGCTTCGCTGTTGACAGGGCATATGGGTGTCGTGCAGGCATGCATGAAGATGACGATCATCATGTGTGGTGCACTTGTGGCCTGTTGTCTGGTTTGGCGAGGTCGGTTGCCTGATTGAATTGGAGAGACATGTGCATGAAGATTGTGAGTTGCGCTCTGTTGCACTGCTGGTTGGGCTGCTTTAGCAGCAGCCTCAAGTGGGTAAGTGATCATAGAAAACCAGGCTGGCCCACATGCTTCTTCCGGATGAAGAGTCGACGCAAGCGATTTTTCTGCGCCACTTGGTACAATGACGAATCTTACGTGACGATGATGTTCGGACTTGAGTGTAGTTGTCGTGGGAGCCAGAAGCCAGTTCAGGGTCACATTCAGCAAGGGCTTTCGATTGCGCACGACTAGCTAGCCTCGCTCGAGGCTTGCTTCCTTGCGTGCTTCTGCAACTTCTGGCCGACGGAGTCAGCACCCAAGACTTCCATCCGGGTGCCTGGCTGATCGGCAGCATGTGTTCTCACGCACAACCTGTCGGAGGTGAACAGTCTGTGCAGCGGTGTCTTTGCTGGTTTGGGACGGCAAGGAGCTGTATCGGCGGGATTGTTTGCGTTTCAGTGGGTCCGGTACCAAGCATGAAAGCAGACCATCAACTCCTCTTGTGGATTGTTGGAGATGTCTCCCAGTTGTATAGCGCGGCCTCTTTGTACCCTTTGATTGGCCCCCTATGAGGTGGTGCAGCTGCCCGGTGCATGGTTGTTGGGGCACCTTGCAGTTGGCATTTATCGACAAACCTTGTGAAAGCCGCCAGTGCACTGCACTGTTTCGCAAGAAAGCCTGTCGGTTCAAGCCAAGGTATCACTACGGCTTGGGGGCGCTCGGCTTGCACATCGCATCTTGTGCCACCTCCTTCCTCAACGTGATCTACAACGCTGTCCTCATGAGGTCATGGATATGCTGTGATGCTGTCTCTCTTTTTTTGCACGACACCTTGATGCCCAAAGTGGTTTCCACGCATATATAAAGGGTGCAGTCAGCCGGTGTGCATGTGTTCGATCTGTGTTTGCATGAGCACACGTGTGTGCAGGTTTTGTCCATTTCTTTGCAGGTACTGCTTGGATGCTCTCCGAGCACAGTGCGACAAGTTGCCCGTGAAGGAGTCGGAAACGTCGGAGCATTGTCCGCACGTTTCGCGCTGTCTAACTACCCTGGCCTATGCAGGAGTATACTGTGCTGAGGGTGGGCGCCAAAGAACATCACCCCTAAAAAGAGTGTGCCTCCACGATTTGACGATTGCTTGACCGTTTTCCAAGCGTCGGTCTCTCGACGAGGTCTGCACAGCCCGAATCGCCCGAATACATAGAGTTTCGAGTTTGGAGCACAGGAGGACAGAAGGAGCACATCAAAAGCATTGCTGCTCATGCTAGCTTCTAGCCCTTCCATGCTCTTGCTGGCAGTTTGCCCAATGAGCACATTCATGCGGCGAATTCAACATGCTATGTTCATGGAGCTAGGTTAAGACGAACTATGGATCAAGTAGGCGCGGAATGGAGCTTTTATTACGGCATGCTGCCCAATGTGGCACTCCAGCCATGTGTAGAGAAGGCCCTACACGAGCAGAGACGAAAATGAGAGCAGGAACACCACCCGCAGCTGTTCTGAAGCTCACCCCTCGTTTGTCCCAAACGAGTGTGATCTTGGTCAGCACAAGCAGCACCTGCTCCAGGTATCAGACTACTCCTGCATGTCAGCTCTTCTCCGTGAGGCTGCAGGGACCCTGGAAATCCGGAAGCTTATGCTGACTGCGACAGTTGCTTTTCGTGATGCCGACAAGCTGTGGTCAAACAGCCGTCAGGCGAGGGTGCTTTATGTCTGTGAGTTGTTGATTTCGGCCCAACATGCTCACAGTCAGCAGCAGTCATACTTCCCTTAGTGGGCTTTTGCTAGGATCACTGTTAGTATACTGTTAGTACTCATCTCAGCTTTGTTATTATGAAGTACTACTGGAAATACAAATATGAGCTCCAGAAGATAGAAAGAGCTCGAATTTAAAGAACGAAATGCGTTATCTTTTTTCTAATGTCGTGTCACGTGAAGATAATAAAGACCTCCTTGTTGAACACATTTGGCATGAAAGCAAATCTGCCAGCAAGTGGCTGTCAGCAACTAAGCCGCATAGCCACAACCTTGGGGACGAAATGAACCCTAAAATTGGGGTCATATACCCCATACGACTCTCATTCCTATTTAAGGTATATGGACCATAAACCCTTTTAGGGTTCGTGTGGTCTCCAGAAAACTCATAAGTTTCGGCCCCATGTGAGCAATTGCCGCGAGCACATGGCGTGGGATAACGACGAGTTGCACAGGAAGTTCGCGCCACTCCTGAGCAGCTTGAAGGCCCAAGTGTGTAGGGTTTAGGGTTTAGGGTGTAGGGTTTACGGTCTCCGGTTTACGGTTTAGGGTCCTGGGTTAAAAAAGGTTTAGGGTTTAGGGTTTAGGGTTTAGTCAGCGCAATTCCACAGCGCTATTCCACGGGTCTATTCAATGCACCTCAAAGCACCTGGGGTTTCCGAAATTAGGGTACCTTCTTGCGGTCCTTATTCTAAGGGAATCCTACTATTCGAGGGACTCTATTCGGGGGTCCCCTATTTTCGTAGTTTTCGGAAACCCCCACCTGTCAGGAAGGCAGCAACGTGGCTGTGCTGACGATGCGAGGCTCCTGCTGTCCGGTGACGTTGGCACATTGCGAAATGTAGCCTGTTCAAAACACCGCATTATGTTGCGCCAGCATGTTGGGGATGAAGGGGGATGAGTTGCTAGGATTGAGTTGAATGTTCATGCTACCATGCATGGGGGACTACCAGCTGGGCTATAGAGTTTTGCCGGATTGAGAAGGGAAAACGCCCGCAGGAGCCTCGGTGTTGTCTTGCGTGGGAGTTTTGTTCTATCTTGCTGGAGACTCTTCTTCGTGGTGACACGAGCGAAACTGAAACCCTCCAAGAAGCTTCAAACATGCTAAACTACTCTGAACCCCCCCCCGAACCCCAAAAGAAACCCTGAATGATGAAGGGCAGGCGACAACAAGACCCCCTCAATACAGGTAGGTTTCTCGGAAATGGTGATAGGTGAAGTTGTGATTTCAGCCGCTGTTTAAATGGCAGTCCAGTCACGACAAGGTTCCAAAGAGCGCGAAGCATTCTTCTTGGCAACAGCTTAGTTCGACCGCCTGGCACTCCTCACTTGTCTGAGTGCTTGGGATTACTGGGTTTGAACTCGGACATCGCTTTGTGGCACAAGCTTGGGTGGACAGAGGACAGGTCTTGGCTTCTAGAGTGGTACGACCGCGCGCATTTAGTGCAGCTCGCAACGGAAGACCTCCCCTGGATGGGCCTCAACAATCTTCCAGATGCCGTTGCCATGCAACACTTGAGGGAGGAGGCACGATGGAAACACTTGACGTTTGTCCAATATTATCTCAACGGCGCAGATGATGTGGTGAGATATGAGAAGTGGACCTGGGCCTCTGAGACCGAAAGGTACTTCACTGTTGGGCGGCCTGGCTGGACTGACAAGGTCATCGATGGCGCTCGAGCCTGCGGCGTCTGGAATACACCATATTTCTACATAGCTCCCGATCTGCCAGACGTCTCTGCCACAGAAGTTCGCGCTTCCCTGAGATGTGGTGACAGCGCCCCGGGAAGAACTGGAGCCATCCATTGGTCAATTTCTGTGTTTTTTTGCCCAACTACTCAACTAATGTTGCTCCTCGGTGGTTCGCTCGGTTTAGTATAGGGTCTGTAACATGGCCTCCGGGAATCTTCGCATCATGGACCTGCTGCCACTTTGCAGCTCCTCCTCTCTTGTAATCACATGCCCTAGAGCCACGGTTGCCGAAGCATTGTCGTCATCCTTTTGCGAAGTTCTCAGGAAGCTCAAAGGCAGGCAGTGGAGGATTTGGGGTGTTTGCTGGTGAGCGACTGTTTACGAGTCCGCAAGGTTTAAGTGCGGTATAGTGCGGTATAAATTCTTCGTTACCAAACAACCAGAATTGGCACCCAAAACCGTTTTCCGAGAGAGAGAGACAGAGAGACGGACGGAGAGAGACGGACAGAGACTGAGACAGAGACAGAGACAGAGACACAGACACAGACAGAGAGAGTTCATGAGCTGCTTCGATCCTCTTGTGCATTGCTGGGGTAGTCTGGATAAACCCGGAAACCTCGGAGCCCAGAAGCCGTAAAGCTCAAAGCTGAACCCACAGATCTCTGCAAGGTGAGTCACTTGCTCGAATGCTTCATCCAGCTGTGGCGGCTTGGTGTTTGGACAGACAAGTCTCCAACATCTCAGCCGAAGAAGGTGAGGAAGCTGAGATGGCCCAAGCGGACGACATGTCTGAGATAGGAGGAAGCAGCTGAACAGTAAAAAGGGAACGCGGCTGAGGATGTGATCAGAGCAAACTGACGAGCTTGTCCCACAGCCGGGTTCGAGGTCTTGCGTTCCCTTGGTTCTCCAGATGCTCAGCCGCAGGCACGTGCTTGTCTGCAGCACACAGATCGCGAACGAGTGAATGCTTGCCAGCTGGAAGGAATTTCTACTAACAAATGCAACTGCCAGCTCAGGCCGGCAAAGGTGTTTATGCTGTTGGTCGGGCAGTCATTCTTGAGCTTCTGGAAGTTCGAATTAATTACAGCCTAGGGCCTAGGGCCTAGACCAACCCCATACGAATATGCACTTGCTGGCTTCAATCTTTCCAAAATGCCAGGGCGTGGTCTTGAGTACAACAAGCAAGAGGGGTCGCCACACGCGGCCGATGTCGTCGTCATCATCACCATCATCGGCAGCATCAGGAACAGCACCAGCTCCGCCATCACCACCAGCACCCTCCCGCCAGAACACCTTCAATTTTCCCACGGCTGTGAACAGGGGGGAGGGGGGGAGGAGGGTTACATGCAACAAGTTGCAACAAGCTTGATTTGACTTGGCCAGGTGACATGTGGGCTCGTCGCTTGAAAGACGATGAGGCATGTCGATGTGCTCGTAACTGCCTGTAATGAGGTTGCCGTCCAAGGCTTCAGCCACATGACACACCTCACTTCCGAAACGCCAGATGGAGCAGCACATAGTCTTCTGCCAAGTCTACAACGAGTTCTTCCCAAGCGAGACATGCCAGGCCTGCTGTGATCGCATCCCGAAATACTGTACCTTGCAGTTTGCACTAAGTCACTAAGCAACTTCCTCGTGTGAGCAATTCGAATAGAGCACTGTCCAAATACAACGGCCAAATATATGGATTGAGGCTTGGATCTACGGCGTACGCGAATTTCCAGCGCTCAGATTGAAGTCTGTCCATAGCTCAGAGATAGAAAGGCATGGTCCAGATTGTTGTTTAAGAAAGTCCGTGTAGCGACCTAGTGACACACCCTTTTATGGGGGCACGAGTCGGAAGTCTCAGTCCGTGCAAATGGCACTATGCAAGTTGGCCACGCGACTTTGATTTCAAAATTTGTGCCCATGATTTCAGGAGCGTAAGGGATGGCACGGCACATGCAGGCTCCGCCGCCAGAAGCCTAAACCAGATCTCCAGGAGCCCAAGTGTGCTTAGAATCCTAGAGGGGTCATTTTGCCCCGAGCTAGCTAGCAGCTAGCACACATTGTAACAAAAGTCGATGCAAAGAGTTCTCCGTTGCGTAGAACAGGAGATACCGCCCAAACAATGCGGGCGAGGGAAGGTGCGAGCCTTTCGGAACGTAGCCAGAGGAAGTCGGGTTGGTGATTGCACGGCCCATGCCACCGGCACTGTGCAAGCGACATGGTGGGGGGGGGGGGGGGGGGGGGGGGGGGGGGGGGGGGGGGGGGCGGTGGTGGGGGGGTGCATGGATGGATCTGCCGGAGGAACGCACAGTGGCCTTCAAAGGACTTGTGCGCTCCGGATTATGTAGTGGTAACGTAGCTGGTCCCAAACAGGCCGCCGAAACAGGCCCGGGACATACTCATGAAACAGCGAGGCGCGAGGGCGACATACGTATGCAAGCGAGGGATGGGAAGGGGAGACAGATTTCTGATTCACAGCCCTATGTTCTCTTCGGGGGCCACAGGGCAGCGAATAGAATTTCACAGAGAAGCGCAATGATCTTGCACAAGAGCCACAGAGTTCATCGATGGGTCTTTGGCATTCCCGACTTGACTCGAGCTGAGGCCAGCCCTGGAGGTTCCGGACCTGCTGATGTCACGCCCGACATCAGGGCGTGTCACTCCAAGAACGTACTCGCAGAAGAACTGCTTCTGTTTCATGCTTGTTCCAAGGGCATTCTTCCAGTTATGGATGGTTTTTGAAGCAGGAGCGAACACGAGAGTGTCAGAAGAGACACAAACCATTAAGTTCGTAGCCTGCGACACTGCATTTTGCATTTGCAAGGGGCCACGAGCCACGCGCACAACAACTCCTAAATCCATACGCCCTTTAGCGGAGGGGAACCATGAGTGTCGGGCCCTTGGAGGTTATGAGGCAAGGCCTTTGTGCCTGGTTTTCTCGTTTTTCAAATGCTTTGAAGACCCTCGCCGACCCTCCGTATGCATGCAGCGGTAGACACAAGCCAGCATGAGTCGGATTACTTGGGCCTGCGCCCCCCGCAAGTTGGGAATGGTATGAGCAACGGGCCCATACAAGTAGCAGCGGCAAGCAGGGCATATGCAGCTACGGCGCTGCGAGGACTCACTTGGATTCTACTCTACATAGCTTCTGAGTAGAGACCTGGTGCCAACACGCAGAGCCTGAGCTGAGGCTCAAAGACCAGACAAGACAATGCTTGACGGGTTTTGTGGTGTCAGTCCAGAATGTCCAGAGTTTGCACAAGCTTCCTGATCCCAATCTGGCGTAGCTCGGTTCACAGTGCTGCAGTTCCTAATCTTTCAAAGTCAGGTCCATAAAAAGCGGACCACTGCGACCGTGCTGGCCTCATCTCCTGAGGCAGAATTTGTTGTTTGACGTCGGTGTGAAAGATAACCCGGTCAGATGCATGGCCTGAGGCATGAGGACTTTGATGAAGGCCAATCCAAACCTGATTGCTGGATTGTTGAGTCAGTGTGCTTCTTTTTTTGCACTGAGCCGGGTCAATGAATCAACTGTCCACCGTCAGTACATATCAGTACCAATGTCGGTGAGTTCAACAGCGGTCGGTCATTATGCACCCTGCCAGGCTTCCACACAACATGGGACGGCAAGTTCACTATACACTTGGGGTGGGCTTCTTAACGCAACGCAAGCCACATGCAGCATTCACAACAAGAAGAAGTGACTAAGTGCCAGACGAGCCGCAAGGTTTGACGAGGAAAAGAACTTGCAAAAGCTCATTCAGGGTCAGCTTGGGCCTCAACAGGTGTCAATGTTCCACGGCATGAGAATTGATTTGGGGGGGTTTACGAAAGTAGGGACCCATAATAAAATCGCTCTGCAGTCCCTCCTCAAAAAAGGGACCGCTAATATACACCCCCAAATAGTAGGATCCCCGGAAAATTAAGACCCAAATAGAGTACCCCCAAGATCGTAAACCCCCATTTGCTGTTTTCGAGGCCAGATCGCTCCGCACCTTCTCTGAGCGGTGGCCTGTGATGGACATTCTAGAACATCCTTTTTGCAGACCATCAATATTCATCTCCAAGGATCATACCTGGAGTCCAACAAGTACTCCCTTTTACAGCGTGTATACAGCTTGGCAGACGCCACAGCTGCTGGACTGCCTCCTTAACATGACTCGATAGGAGAAAGCACGGCCCGAGGTGTACATTGAGATCCTGGATGTTAGCGCTTATGCCTTGTGTGCATCTCAGACATGAAAACTATGTGAAACCAGCGCGTGGACTAGGCTACAGTAAGCCAGAAACCTTCCAGGTTGATGGCGAACGAGGGACACGGGCTCCGAGGGCATGCGAAATCACTCCATGCAGCGTCGAGCTTAGCACCCTTAAGCAAAGGCAACATGTGACTGGTCTGCGTCCGAAAACGACAACCCATCAATGGTGCACTAAGGGTTTGTTTTGCATTTTGCCATGGTGCGATCACCGAAAGTATACGTAAGGCTGTTGTCCGATATGATCTGAAGGGAAAGCTGGCGGCTTAGTGCACAGGAAGGCATTGCACATTGCATCTTATTCTCGTGGCATGTCGAACACAAAGGGTTGCGACGTAAGAGTTTGATTGCGTCCGGGTAAAGCTGAAGCTGCTCGCCCGGCTTGCCTCACTTGCTCTCACCCACCCCCACCTGCCTCCCCGGGGGTGAACGGAACAGCCGCAGCAGAGGCGCCAGGAGGGAGGAAGGGCAGGGCCGGGAACGAGAGGGCAAGTAAGTGGGGCCTGCGCATCTCTCGGTTCAACGTGAGACTGCTGTGAGGGGCGATCTCTTGTGTGCTCCGCCGTGCCCACCCAGATTGGGTCCACATAGCCTGGGTCATGAAAGGGCTGATGTTGCCGAACAGCCAGGGAACGAACCTACCATCCTTCTAGATCCTTGCGTCCGCACATTATGCATGATCATGCTGTGAACTATGAGGAAACGGTACGGGGCACAGGGTCCTGTGAGGGTCTTTGTGTGTCTACACTACCGCCGCGAGCAGCCAGCTTTTCCGGATGGCCCGCTCAGTCAATGCCTTATTAAAAACCTCCAGCAGCTCGAGCGAAACACCTGAGGGTGCTGTTTGAAGCTTCGCCTCGTAGCCCTCCTCCTTTTCCATCCGTTTTGTTTTGCTGCTCTGCTTCTGGATCCAGGCGACGCTGGGACTTATGACTTATCTTTCATTCAGGCATCTCAGGAATGACTGGCTATATTGGTTCGAGTCACTTCCTGCAAAGCCGGCCGGCGTCAGGAAGTTTGGGAGCAGCAGAAGCAGCATTGGCAGGAGAATCCTCAGATGCTGCACCAGAAGGAGATAGAAGGAGTTTGTTTTAAGCGATGAATTTTGAGAGTGAAATTCCGTCATCGGGCGAGCAAATCGACCGGATTCAAACCGAACCTCCTGAAAGAAAACTTTACGTATTCGCGGCATGCCCGGCCTCCAGGGGGGTCCATTTCTGCATCGCAAATCGACCTGGTTCAACAGAAACTTTCCGCGTTCCCGGCATTCCCGGTGTAGAAGTAGGCATGGAGAGAGTAGGAGTAGAAGAAACATGCCTGCCACGCTTAAAATTCCCTCCAAAAAATAGGCATGCTGGCCGAGCTGCACTGCGTTCTGACTTTGTGAATCTCGCATGCGTTGGGAAAGTGTTGCCTCAAGCTGTTGTCCCTTTGCGGCTAAAAAGCAGATTCTCAGCTTTCTTCAGTGGAGAAGTATGTAGATGACGGTGCGGAAGCTACGCACTCATGGGCAAGCAAAAAACAGTCCAGCCCGATGGACGGTAAAGTTAAGGATTTATCGAACTCATGTTGTGTGTGTGTGGTTCAGTGAAGACTTTCAACCCAAACAGCTCTTTGGGTTGTATCTGCCGAAAGGCAAGCGCACCACAGTGCCGTTTAGGTCACGCAGCCAGAAGAAGAAGCAAACTTCCAGCAAGAAGCGCGGCCCTCGGTCTGGCCCGTCGCTGCTACAGCTTTGGATGAATCTGGCCTGTCAAAGTAGCAGGTTCTTAGTTTGAGCATAGAACTGAATGGATGTGGGTGCAGCCGTTTCAATTCTTGAGGAAGGTGCTGCTGAATGGAGATTTTCTGGAACGGGAGCAGAACAAGTTGGGCACCTGGGCTAGCTGCACCGTGGCGATGCTTGCGTGTTGACCAACACGGCTACGAACATGATGCACCAGATTTGCTTGGACTGCTCAATGTACAGCAGACATTCACAAAGCCCTTGGGGTGTTGAGGCTTCCCTTCAGGAACTGGCACTGCAAAGAGCCGCACCTTCAGACACGGAAATGTTGTCAGCTTTGTTCAGATGTTTTCATGTCCGATGGCTATAAGCAGCTAGCGACAAGTTCCCTTTTGATGACGTCACTGCCCATGTCGGTTTTGCGTTCTTTGCGGTTGTTGGCATGTCTAGACCCCTGGAGGTGGTTGTTTTGAAGTAGTGTGTTTTAAGGAATTATTCTTCTTGATAGTGGCAGCCTTGCCATTCTCCTGAGGCTGAAGAAGGTGTTCCGGAAAGATGTCGCGTGGCTGGTATCTCACGCAGGGCTCCCAGTTCGGATGCTGGTGCTGACATGCCAACCTCCAGTTGCAACAGTGAAGAAGCATGAGCCGTGTGGCAGGCTAACAAGGTAGTCAGAAAGGGGCAAAACATCAGTCAGCGCAGGGCATGGCCGAGTACAGCCTTTACGTTGAGGCATTGGCGTTCGTACAGTTCTTCTTGAACCGTCTCTGCTCAGATGCGCACTTGTTGAACAGGTAGGTTGGTGCCTGTTGGTTTTGCTAGACGCTGTAGTTCCTGTGGAAGCCCCACATCATTCATTGAATGGTTTGAGAAGCTGTTAATTTTCTAGTTTCCTCGTAGTGGCGCAAGGAGGTTTTCGCAAGTCCAAATTGCATGGTCCCAAAAAGAAAAAGCTTGTCTCAGCTGGGGGTCGTTCTTGCGGACGCATGCTTGACTCGCCTTACAGTTGTGACGTCATTTGTGCGAGCAGATTGCCAAAGCTCGTGGATCAAGCGCGAGAGTGGGCTGTGGAAGGCTTAGCTACTACTCCACGAAGATGGCAGCAAAATATGCACGAGCATATCAGTGATCAGGTAGCGGACTTCCCGGAACACCTCTCTGCAACGACAACATGCAGGCTGCCAGGACCACTTCGATTGACACATGTTTGTGCGCAATATGCCTACTGAGTCACATGCATATCAGGACGAGCGCCGCCGACTTCTTATCAGTTCTTGCCAATAGAATGTGCGAAAAGTTAGGTAGACCGGAGCAATGCATGGGCCACTGTAACTGATGCCTCCAGCATGAGACTCAGGGACTCCCCAACCCAGGTATCAGTCATCGACTTCTTTAAGGACAAGCTGATGGACCGTTCATCCAAAAAGTTCGGCAGCTGGCTCACTTCGCAGAGCTCTCTTGCTGCGCCCTGCACCACAAAGAATGAGGGACTAGCATGGACGTGACCAAGGTGACCAAATGCTGGAGTACCTGGATGAGGTTTGCGTCACAGACCAGAAGGACGCTACGCGCGACGTGCGGCAAGTTTGGGCCCTTAAAGTTTTTCGGCCCATGTCTGCAAACTTGATTAACCAGGAGAGGCTGGATAACTGGCAGATTTATGTGGTATTGGCCTGCTTTGCGGCCAAGCTCTCAGTATAGATGCGACACCCAGCTTTCAAGTGCACTCTGCTGCAGCTGGACAAGAGGTGCTCTTGGCGGGCGGAGCAGCAGCTTGTTGGCTGTCCTCTCAGATGCTACGTGATGTATCGTGCTGTTACTTTCCCACAGCCGCCTATTTAGCCGAGCACCTGATCGACAGCAAAAGTCGGAGCGCCCACGAGGTTTTACGGCGCTGAGTTCCTTCGCTCGACCCGGCCCCATGAACTTCGCTCTCCGGACCCGGCGCTTGATGCCCAAGGATGATAGGGTTTAGGGATTAGGGATGTGCACAAGAGACTGTGCAGAACCTGCACGGAGACATGCAAACAACATCGAACCATTTTTTCGGAGCGCGTTCCAACCCAGTCTGTTCGCAGCTGACAAAGAGCAAATCAAGGAGTGCGAGGATCATCCAGAAGCAGCCGGATGTAGATGATCGTAGATATGTTCACGAAACATTCCCACGATTCAGCTGTCAACGTCGTGTAGCACACATGTATGCATCGTGACATCTTAGGAAAAGCGAATTGCTGCAGCAGCATTCTTAAAAGTAAAAGAGCCTGTGCCTTGGGCAGGGGCCAACAGTTGAAGATGTTTTTGGCTTGTGTGGAGGGTGTAGGGAAGAGGCAATCTCGAAGGTACGGAGCTGTGAAGTCCGAAACTGTTTTGAAAACGTGGCTATTGAACTCTGCTGTGCCCTCGGAGAACAGCCTCTGGGACAACTTCTGCGCACGTGGGGGAACCTTTGTGCAGGAGGGGGAGGAGGAGTAACTCCTGACTTGTGGGAACACCCGCTCGCATCAGAAATGGGACAGAAGAAGCTCAGAGGAGTGAATTAGACGAGTCGGAGTCGGGCGAGTGCTGGTAAGGTTCAGTTTGAGGCTTCGGGTCTGAGAGACTTTTGAACAAAACTAAACCCCACTGCAGCGCGCCAACGGGTGCATACACCAGCAATTAGTGAACAGAAACTTGTCGTGATGTTTCTTTGGTTTCCTGTTTGTTTCGGGTAGGTTTTTCATGTGCGCGTAAGTGCAACCTGCGAAACCCTGTCAACGCGGGATTGCTTTTACTTTTCCACGACGGTAGGCGCGAATCTCCGAGTGCGTAAGTAGAGAGCTCTGTCCGCACATATCTGCAACTGCGGAGTTCCATAGGGTTCCAGGTGTTCTAGGCAACGTAGCACTTGGTGTCAGCAAGCGGTCGAACATGAGCTGGTCTGAGGGTGGAGATGACCATGAGAAATCCCGGCGCGCAGTCCGAAGCTGAACAATGCTGAACATGCCTTTGGCAAATAAGCCGCGCTGCACTGAACAGTCCCTAAACCAGTCCTCCCCGGCTGCGAGGCCTGCACCGCAAGGCTGGCCAGGCGCAGCAAAAAAGCAAAGTGCAAATTTTCAGAGAGCGAGAGAGAGGGAGAGAGAGATCAATTAGCGCGCCCTGTGCCGTGATTCTGATGATGCACATGCACATCTTGGGCACGTATAGCTGGGTGGCAGCAGTGTCAACAAAATGTCACTTCCAGGTGCTGTGTCCCCAGGGTATCCTGCAGGGCATACCGCCGGGTATCCCACGGGGTATCCCGCAGCATATCCGGGGTATCCAGGTGCTGGTTACCCAGGGCACATGTGAGCGGTTGAAGGATGTTTTCCCACATGCCCATTCACTGTGCTAATGCTAACGCACTGCGCCGCCATGCCAAAAAGCGGGCATCTCCAAGTCTCATGCGAGATCTTTGCGTCTCACTGCATGAGTTGGGCGATCCGGCCGGGTGGCAGCAAAAAAACTGATTAAAAGGGTTGCTCACAGAGCAACTCATGCTTGGGAGTTAATTTACTCTTGACCTTCACTAGTGTTTTTTGCCAGGATACAACTGCAAGTATGACTGGCCACACCGCTCGTGGTGGCATGGCAGATGCAATCGCTATACGCAGTCATTTGGCTGGCGGTCACTGCAAGGTGACGTTGATTTGTTTGGCCATGGCGAACAACGCTTCGGCGCCAAAATCTCAGCGAACCATGCTGCCATCTTTGCCTGACACTTGCCACGATCTGGCAGTGCCGTGATTCAGTGATGCAGGTGTTATATTTGTCCAAAAATATGAAAAAACTCGCACTAAGATCAAGGATAATACGACTTCTCCGATGTTTTTGCCAGCAAAGCCCAGGAGAACGTTCTTCCCAAGAAATCACCAGGAGGGCAGAGCGCTGCGGACGGCTTGGAGCTGCTTGGCTGATGCTTCGCCTTGAGGTCCGATTCCACACAGAGGTCCTAAGTAGGCCTTTAATTGGTTTAGGGTTTAGGGTTTAGGATTTAGGGTTTAGGCTTTGTGTATAGACTCTGAGCATCGGGCTCTTCAGCAACACGGCATCCCAGTTTCTGGAGTTTAGATGTCAAGGGGAAGCATTAAAGCATGTTAAAACCGGAGCTCCACCGCTTTTGACATAGACTCAACGCGAAGCTTGAGCCGCTTGTTACACTACTACAACCAAACTGTTGCTGGAAGCTTGCTAGCCGAGGCTTTGCAAACAAGCAGTTGCAGTGCTTGTTGGGGACATGCGTGCTGAGATTCAACAGGCATCGCGCAGATTGCACCAGCCCCTCTCTCTACAGATGCACCTCTGTACGCCACGCCGAGAATCTGCAAGATGCCGCACTATACTTGTGTGATCATGCGTGTACGTCATTTTGGAATGCACCGAGAGGCCGTTGGACAGCTTAAGGGTGAAGCTCAGAGCGCGAGTGCCACACGGAATCCCATTGCGGCGAAGCTGCTTCTCGTTGCAGACAACCTGCCCCGTGGCAGCTACAGCTACATGCAGTTGATGTCATGTGATTCTTGGGGTGCTTCGGAGACTGTTGTGACGGCATGACCTGCAGTGATGGAATACATGTCCTATACTCGTAGAGATGCTGACATTCTGTGTCAGAGCCAAGGCAGCATGCAGAGAAGGTCCTTTGGATGAACTGACGAACCCGAAGCTGCTTGAGCTGCTTCGGCTGCTTGCCTGCGAAAGATGGCAACCGCTTACGCTCTGAGGATGCGTTGGGCAAGATGCGCGAGCTGCTTACGCACTCAAACTGGGAGTTGGGCCAAAGGCTTGACCTGCAGATGCAGGACAGGCTGACAAAAACGCAAGAGTCGTGTGCAGCGCAGAGAGACTTGTAGTGTGTTTTGTGTTTTGTGTTGTTTTGTCCCCTGTGTCTAGCTCTTGGCAACTTGACTCGGGGCTGGCAGCATGGCAGGTGAATGCCCAGCTTGGTGACCACATGCAGTCCTCCAGGGAGCTCACGCTTGACACTGTCACCCGCATTGAGCAAGGGATGAAGCGCCGCTTGGATGTCTGAGCCTGTCGGCGAGTGCTGTCTCAGAGTCACAGTGCCACAGGTTCCGTGATTTCCATGTTCCGTGTTTTTCCATGCCCTGAGGATTAGAGGCAAACCTTAGCCGCGAAACTAGCGAGCTCCGATCAGAGATCGGCAGGGTGAAGGCAGGTCTTGAGGACACGTTAAAGGAGGTACAGTTTGAAACAGTTTGATTGCTGCTTCAGGAGGTGGTCACCGGCATCTCAACTCAAGTTGAACGGGAATCACAGGCAGCCGCTGGGCCACCTTACAGTTCGGAAATGCTAAGAGTCTGCGCACTTTTGCAGCGCCAAGCTTGCAGATGTGCTTGGTGGTCCTTCCGTGTCATGTTGCGCAAGTGCTTGAGGTCCAACGGCACAGTATGCAAAATATGACCGGCTTCGAAAGCCGGCTGATGCAGCAGCTGGCTCATACCCGGCAGGAATTCGAGGATCACATCAGGAGTGTCCAGGGTGCATGATACACACATTTCAATTTGCAGGCGTCGGGGGTCTGACACGGAGATGGCCAGCAATGTGATCTAAAATGGGAGAGCGTGCAGACGTATGCAGAGTCTGACACGCGACCAGGAGATCTTCCACACAACTTGGTGAGGGGCTTCAGCAGCATGGCAGTTGGTTATGGGTTTTGCGGCGAGCACTTTACGTACCCGTAAGCTAGATGATCCGGAGGGGTACATGGGTAGCTAGATCTGGGCAATCCTTGACTGTGAAGTGCGAAAACTGCAGCAGCAATGGGCATCTTATGCATCATGCATCCTTATGCCATCTTGTAAGACATGTGCCATCTCTGATGCGCCATGCCAGCATACGGAGACCGGCACAAGCCAAGGCAATTAGAGGACCTCACGACACACTGCAGCACCAATATCCACTCAATCATGGACACGCCGGGCTCTCAGCCCCATTTTTGAAACGCGAGCAACAAGTGTTGGTGGTTGCGTGAGAATGAGAGTGCGTGAAAGCGAGAGGAGTCAAGACATGCGAACAGTGCTCGTGTGCAGCACCAACAGTACGAAGAAACAGAAGAGAGGAAGAGAGAGGTACCCCAAAGGGAATGGAGGGCGACATCTGTAGGACCGCCTCGATCCGTGCCACCGTCCAGTTCCGCAATGGCCGCGGGCCAGCTTCCATGGCCCAAGAAAGAGAATGAATTAATGAATGAAAATGAATGAAAACCAATGAATGAAGAAATGAAATGGAATTGAATGAAATGAAACGAAACGAAGTGACGTGAAATGACATGAAATGAAACGAAATGAAAACGAAATGAAATGAAAATAAATGCCTTTGCCAAACTTGCGCGACTCAGAGCATCCGTGCCCGTGGACAGCCATTGCTACACGCCTACACCGGAAAAGCCCTGTCCTTCGTCGGGAGAGAGTTTGTACCTGCACGTGAACCCAGGGTCGCTCGCCTCGCCGATTACAACAGCAGCGTGTGCAGGGGAAATCTTCGGCAGAAATGGAACACATGGAAGTCCATGGAAGCAGATGGCTTGGGAATGGTGACTACGTAGGAGAGGGAAAGGGACAGTCTTTCGGGGTTCCATGGCATCGCAGACAGCCAGTCGAATGCCGCCAATCGGGGAATAGAGCGCGCACAGGTAGGAGAGGACTGCATGCTGCACTGAGTGGCGCATGCTGTGTGTGCCACGGCTTGTGTTGCTCAAGTCCATTTTCATCGTGTGTGCGCACGTGTGATTCTGGGCGCGGGCGCGTGCGTGTTCGTGAGTGTGAGGGTGCTGGTGAGCGTGACTGTGAGTGAGAGTGAGTGTGTGTGTGTGTGTGTGTGCACGTGTTCCACGGTTTGCGTCTCTCAGTGTGCCACCGTGTGAGTGCACCACTGTGTGATCCGTGGTTTGTGTTACTCAGTGTGCCACCGGGTGTTTCAGAGGGTGTGGGTGTGTGTGCTCCGTGCGTGCCACTCGCATGCGTGACTCTCGCTCGTGTGCGCCGACACTGTTGCGGGCGCATGACTATAAGTGCATTCAGGCAGACTTCACTCAAATCGACGGCGGAGAAGTGTCCAAGCGGCAGTCAATGGTTTTGTGTACTTTTGCGCTCGGGGTTTTGCATTTTCAGCTACGTTTTAGTCACGGCATCCAGACAGCAAGGATAACCTCTGAAATCTTCCGAATGCAGCAGCAAGATGACAAGCACTACGCAGATCTGAGCTTCCGCTTGGACACCAAAGTCGAGAATCAAAACGTGCAACTCGGCCCCCCAACTCCCCAACTGCTATATGTGCGAGCATGGACGCGTCATGACCTGCCGACATTTGTTTTTTTTTGTCCTTTTCCCCATGACCGTTCGGACACACCCCGGTCTTGAGAGGCACATGCTGACGCTCATTAGTCAGACCGAAACTGTCGGTGGTTTGACGACCGATGTTGCCAGGTTACGGAGCCTTGGTCCTTTCGGTACTGTGCAATGGTTTCGTACCATCGCTCGAAGGCAACGATGTCACGGCTTTGGCAGTCGTCGGTAAGCGTCCTGACCCATCATTTGGTCACGTAGTTTCTGCAAGGAAGAGGGTGACGGAAGACGCCAAGATGGTGCTGTCCGAGATCACACGAGTTCAGAAGGCATTGCAAGTGGACTACTTGAGCCTTGACTGCCGACATGCTAGAGCTGCTAGGGCTTCAGGGCACCGTCATGAATCCTGTGCGAGTTGGAATGGTTTCGACAGGTGAGGCCTGAGGCCTCGCAGCTGTTGCTCTGCCCATGTCAATTCCCTAAATGTACTTGAGGCCTCCATCAACCACGCGGTCACGGATTGGAGCACGGAAAACCAGTGCCAGCGAGGGGAAGGAGCCGGTTTCTCCCCGAGACTGGCTTGAAGAAGGAATGTACCGGCATGTCATAAGCTGCACATGCTAAAATTTCTGGAGAAATGCTCCCTCTCACACGCTGACAAGCAGAGCCGAGTCGTGCAAGTCATGACTGCAAGCAGCTGAGGAGTTGTAGGGGTGGAAGATGGTGGGGCGATGACTGTACAGCTCGTGACAGGCACAAGCTTCTGAATGGAATGGGTATGAATGGGTCAAGTTTGCTTAAGGCCTTGAGAGCCAAGATGTGCCAAGAGTCTAAAAGCATGTCCAGGAGCAGTCATGAGCATCCCTGCTGGGAGGCTTTTCGTCTGCCAACCTCCACTCTGGTGGGAGGCCCAGCCTGAGCAATCCTCTGCAGGCCTGCAGACAGGCCGAAAAGTCCTCTAAACTCTAAACCTGCTTTCAGGGATAGAATGTCTTGGAAGCTCTTCGGGTGAAATGAGCTGAGGCTCGGGCAAAAGTGAGACTATTCTCACTGTACCTTGCCGGCAGGCATTCAGCAACATGTAATGCAAGCTGGCCTGCAGCATTTTGGAGGGTGTTGTGTTGATAGGGCTGCTCACCACTTTGGCATATGGACTGAGGAGAGTTCGCGCGCCTCAGCTCGCAGCGGTAGAGCGTCCCATCGTGCTTGCATCGTTGCACTTGATGGGTCATTTGTTGACACTATTCTGTGGCTGTTTCACCAAGGCAAGTCGCTGCGCACGAGTGGCAACGGTGGGCGTAGTCGGGCTCCATCCAATGTCGTTGTGAGTGCATCTCGTCAAAAACATGGGTGGCTACCGTGCTCCGGCAGCAACATGTCCACCGCAAGGCCCAGGAACCCGACGACATTGTCGACGACACTGCCGATTTGCTTCTGGGCGCTGCCGAACAGATGCTGGCTGCATTGATAATATCGGCTGATGGATCATGACAAGGGCATTGGGCAGGTTGCATGACGATGGTGCCATGGTGATACATGGACATGCGCTGACACTCAGGAAGAGATACAGGGACATCGGAATTCAGTCTGTGCCTTGCTTGAAGCCCTGCGTCCTAAGGCCGCAGCACCAGAGTAATTCGAGTCCTAATCAGCTGTGGCACACAGCCACACCAGATCATCTCGGATTCTATTGTCTAGACATTCAGCAATTCCAGTGCAGACGCAGATGGCGCAATTGGGCCCAGGACAACTTCATAGCCAACTGCGGGGTGCAAACTGTTCCTCGGACCGAGTTAGTTGCAATGCCTGCTGACTGTGAATGCTCACCGCCACTGCAGCCAGGTCCGCCAACTCTGCACTGACTAAGCCAGTAAAGAGCGCTCAAAGGGTTGTGCCCTACAGAAACTAAGAGCTGAGGATGCCTCTTGGGCCGACCTGTCCCTGGAGAAGCTTAGAGAAAAGAAGAAGAAGAAAAAGTCCGTCACCACCAAGGAGGCTCATTGCTTCGAGCACTGACTGCGGCGCTATGCAGCGCAGTGACCTGTGACGTCCTGTGGCAGGAATCCGTGAAGCAACAGTCCGCTCGGGCAGCAAACCTCACCCCGATGGAGACTTTGCTTCCATGTGCTTCCAGCCTCTTCCAAACAATCCAGATGAGTGAACAGCCCTGGCTTGAACCGAGAAATTTTTTTGTCTGCATGACGGAGCTGTGTAAATTTCTGCTTGGCATGCCATTTCTGCGAGATGACCTTTTTTCAATGGTGAGAAATTTCTGCAGACTGTAAACTGTAGACGCATAAAACCTGTGTTGTCCTTTCATGGTTTTTTCGTGTTCAGCTGTTGATTGGAAAGCCGAAAATCGCAGCCCTAGACGTCTTGCCTGGCTGGCTAAGAAGCAGTAGGCCGCCACGCAAGCAGAGGACAAATTGAAGGAGAAGGCAACGGCGGCCGCCATGAAGAGACAGCACAGAAGCTCAGAAAGGGATCTCAAAGGGATCTCGCAGTGTGAAAAAATGTCCATTTCAAATGCAAGGGTTTTGGCTGGAGCTTGCAGGTACAATGTGCAGGACTTCTACCGGGACGATGGTTGCGCACAGCGCATCGCCAGACACCCCTTCTTCGACAATTTGACGTGTCTCAGCAGATGAACGGTGACTCTGCCGTTTCATGGTATGTCCCTACAGACTGCTTGTTTTTACTCCATTGGCAGCTTTACGATGCCAAAGCCAAGGATCTTCATTGTCTTGTTGAATTCCATTTGGCTCGGCGTTGAACTTTGGCATGCACCCAATTCTTCCGTCCTTGAAGATGCACATGAACTGCCAGAGCATTGAGAGCTTGCTGGCTGCGATGATGCTTAGGATGCCGATTTGAACCCTGAAACAGTGCTGTGGGATGCGCATCCAGCACCTTGCTTCCAGCAAATGGAGTGACTGGTGCGTGGAAACGGTGCTTTGCAATAAGCCTTGTTTAGCTTTGAGTAGCCGCTTTATGTTCCTGGAATATGTGACATGGGTACACGGTACACCTTGTGAAGCTGGCGCGCGGCATGCAAACCCATGGGAGTCGCGCACTCGGGAAGACTTCTCGGGGGCTCACCCTCCAGCGAAGGCATTCATCGTCGCTGAGCCTTGTCCGAGAATGAATTTTAAGCTGGTCAATTTGCGCATGTTCTGCTCCGTTGCTGGTAGATTACAAGTACCATATAGCATAGTATGGTTCGAAGATTGTTCGCGGCCCGGGCTTCGTGAACATTGCAAGGTACTTCTTCTAGCGGCCAAGCACAAGCAACAAGACTCTTCTGCTCCATCTGCCAGGAGAATTTCTTCTGCTTGTATTTCACGATTGAGATCACGATTCGCTTCCTTGCGTTTCAAAAGAAATGGCAAGCATTCAGGGACTTTTGGCGCCTTGCCTATATTCATGCGCGGACAACTTGTTTTCTGCATCAGCAAAACCCTCACGGCTGAGCGCCTGCAACAAATTGCAAAGGTTCAACTTCGATTTTGCCTTGGCGATTCTCATAATTGCTTCTTTGCTGCCGTTGTGCGAGCGACGCGGTGCGTCATAGAGCCATTAGAGCCCAACTTGCCCACTGTGTTCTCACAGTCCAAAGAACGATGCGTTTTGAGGTTGAGACGTGGATTACTCCACTGGTGCTGCTTCTTGCTGGCGGATCAAGCACCCTGCCTGAGGGATCCTCGCTGCTTCGCCTCATCCGGCTGGTCAGGCCGTTCGTCACGTCATTTTTTGTGCCTGGGGCAGGTCCAAATTCACCGATGCAAATGCGGGCAGCTTGCTGGTTTGGCGAGAGATGTTGTTCCGGCAGGCTGGTCAGACTGACGCGACTCACGCGACTGCTGCGATCTTTCCCGGAGCTCATGATCATCGTTAAAGGCTTGGCGTTTGCCGCAAGATCGGTTTGTGCTCCTTGGAAGCCTGGGCTTCTGCAAGGTGGCATGTGGAGCACAAAAGCAAAGTCAGCAGCTGCAGGGCACAGAGCCGTCTTTGAGACAACCAAGGTTTTCTCCTTGCTTTGGGCTTCTTGGCTGATTTGTGCTGATCGCGTATTCTGCACGACATGCATTTGAATTCACGAGCGATCACGGCTGGTAGTTTTCATCGCGTTGCATCGTAGCTGGTAGTTTTCATCGTGTTGCATCGTAGCACACTCGTCTGGTGTAACATATTCCTGATCGCGGGGCGTAGGCTGCGACAGGCCCGGGGAGGCCGGCAGGCGATGCGGGGGTGAATGTAATTGGGCCAGAATCATCGAAAGCATGACAAAACGAGAAGACTCTTGCAAAGTTACTGTCGACGGTGAGCACGACCTGATGCCTGAAGATTGGAAGTCGATGGTGTTGATGACGAATCGTCGTTAAGAGACTCCTGATTCTAGCGTTTGGAGTTGAATTGTAGATACTTCCAGTCGAATGGCGCGGCGCTACCGCGCGAGACATGACCGTCAGCGGAGACGGCCCGAGACCGGGACGAGAATCGTTTGGTCTGGGCAAGTTTTTGCTGTGTTGTTTCTGTAGTTTCTGTTGAGTATTTCGAGCGAAGCGCAAAAACAACTTGGTTTTGGCTGGCTTTGGCTGTACCAAAACAACAACATGGACGGTTTAGGTGGTATTTTCGATAGAACAGGGGGGGTACCCATACATGTTTTCTACTCTTGTATTCATACGTGATTTTGTGACGTGTATCAACAAATATCTACACACATGGCTTGTATTCACACTTATACTTGTAGCCCACCATCCCCGGGCCTTCTGATGCGCAAGGGTTCATAAACTCAACAAGTGACACACGGAGTCGAAACTCGCTCTTCCGTTGTGGTAAGCGAATTCGTTCTACTAGTTGCCGGGTCGGCCCTGTATAAAAGAAAACTCATATAGTTATGTAAAGAACAACTAAACCTGTTCCCGGCCCGATTACATTCACTATTTGCGATTGAGTTGTCTTTGTATTTCGGTTTTGCACCAGCGATTGTATGCAAACATGTGTCCACGAGGTGCCCGAGTGCCTCTTTCCCTTTGTCATCTGCCCCCCATCTCTCATGCTTCTTCCTTTCCCTTAATCATCCTGAATCGCTGTGGGAGGGATCCTTCGGAGAGCCCTCCCCCGACCGGTGCATTCGTTCTGGTGCATTTGCTTGCCCATTCACACGCTGAGGCAAATAGCGCAGGCCTTGGTTGCTGTCAACTTATTTGTGCCGTTTCCATCTTTGCGAGACTCAGTTGGGAGTTTGCCCACGGAGTGCGGGGGGGGGGCTCCTCTCCATTTTGGGGTGTGGTGAAGCTTAAGCCACCTGCAGGCATACCCCTACGCTTCAAACGAGCATGTCAGCTTCGCATTTTCATCCCAACCATTTGCAAACCAGGATTGTTCAACGTCCGACGCCTGTTCCCACCCGAGGCCATAATTACCTACGCGTTTGCCATTCTCTTCAAGCAGCTTACTGAAGGGAGCACGGTTGGAACCACACTCTTCCAATCAGTGCCAGAGTCTCTGAATACGCTGTTGCTGCCAGCGGTTTTTGGAGCCAATGCCGAAGTCATCAACCAGATCCCTGACTTGATGGCGTAGGTGTATGCGAAAGCAAAGTCGCCTTGGGTTAGCTTGTGAGCTTGACCTATCCGGTGCGAGGCTGTCCCGTTCCGATGGGCTTGTTAGACCAGGTGCTGAGGGGTGAAGATAGCGCAAGAGATTGTATGGGAATCCATCTAGATTTAAAAGGAACCATGGGGACCATGTGCAACCCTGCACACAAGGCTGTGCGCACACTTGCCTGAGGATTACAAACGGAAATCCTGGACTCTGGCCTCTCATTGTTTTCTTCATGGCTCTAGTGCCAAGCCGAGAATGGATCAAGTCACTTGTGCTGTCCACGTACTCTGCCAATGCCAATGCTCAGAACTCCATATTTGTTTAGCAAGGTGTCGGTGACAATCATGTACATGCTTTTGGGTGTCCTGGTCGATGTTATTGGGGCAGTGGCCGCCACTGCCCCTCAGCCGCAGACTCCAACACGGCTTCCTGAATGCAGCTGTCCCCTTATTGATACACTGGACCAGCAGAATGCCACAACAGCTGGCTGTTCCAGGAAAAGCAGAAGATCGAGATTTCCTACATCGTCGGTCAGTTGAGGGAAGAGTTGGAAAAGATGTCGATAGTGCCCGAGGACAGACAGCGATTTCACCCCAAGCTCCCACACCATGTAGCACAAAAGTGACAAATGCTAGGACATGACATTGAACCAGTGCCTCGGCTGAGTTCCAAGACAGTCTAAGTCTCTAAGTTGGCTTGCCAGAACTTACATGCCTACGAATGGGCAAAGCAAGACTTGTGGCCACGATCAGGCAAGACTTCCAGAACCTTGTGATGGAGCCGGGGGTGGTACGAGTCATGCAAGATGCGGGTGTGAACGTGGACGCGCCTTGGTGCTTGCATGGAACTCCTTGGCCCTGGCACGTAGGAGCGATGTGCGATTAGGCATGTTGTAAGAAACGCGGTCCTCGTCGATCCTTCACATCCAAAGATTGACCCGGCTCCAACATCCGTAAACTTCCCCGAGCCCCAGAAGTTTGGCTTTATCTTCACTAGATGTCTGAATTGTTGTGAAGCCCGAGCGGCCCGAGCAGTACCCGACATGCTTCGTGATTGTGCTCAAGGGTATAGTTCGGAAAGTCTGAAGCATATCTGTAGATTGTGGGGTGGGGAGGGGCAACAGGTTGCCCAACTTTGGGCTGATTGATGTCTTTAAGTCTTTGGCAGACTGGCCAAAATAAACGGCAACGAGTTGACCTGGCAGTGACTGCGTGCCACGAGCATAACAGCCGCAAGCAGGAACAAGGCACTTAACAAACAAAAACAGGAAAAGGAATCCCCAGTAAGCGAATTCCCTTGCACCCCCTTGACAAGAAGGGCAGCCACCAAGGCAGCCTCTAATGCGCAGGAGCATATGGCCCTGTAGTCTCTATGACTCTATGCGAAGCAAATAGAATTTACCACACTTTACCTTCTGAGGTATTTGCTGACATGCTGGACTTGGTCTGGGAAGACTCCAGCAAGACGTCTGGAAACATCACCTTCACCGATCTCGTAAATCTGGTCCTCAACATGCGAGGTTCGAACCCCGCCACAGTGAAGGCGCGGAGTGACACCTCTTTCCGAATTCCCATGTGAAATCTTAGACCTGACCCCACGCAAACAGATAGATGCTAAGCGGCATGCTGTGCAGAGTTGCCGCCAGGACTGCAAGGAGCAGATCCGGGTGACGAACTCTTTCATGAGACGCTGCTTTTTGGAGTTGTCCGACGAGCTGGACGTGACGCTGCTGCCAGACATGCGCATGTTCTAGAATGTTCATGCAATATGCGGGCTTGGCAATCGCATGCTCCTGTTTTACGCCAAGGAAAGATTCTCCCAAGTCCGCACTGACATCCAGAACACCATTGATGACTACAATGATGACGACGATCCCACTGAATCGCAAAATGTAGCTTTTCAGAGCTACGAGGTGGAGGTAGTAGACATAGGCCGACGAATGGAAGCAACTGCAGCTTCAGCACCTGGAACCGCCGAAGATTAATCTTCGAGGAAAGAAGTTGTTCATAATCACGGTTTCCGTGGGCGAAGCATGTCTACAAAATGCACGGATGCCGTGTTGAAAGTGTTAGTTGAAAGTGTTAGTGCCTCGCGATGCAAGACGTATGCTTTCCCACTCACGTCGCTGAAAACTGGGTTGAAATTTGGGCGAGAAGAGGTCCGAAGTATTGGGGTTCTGATGTTTGGGGACGGCAAGCAAGGAAGCAGGCGGTTAAATACTGTAGCCTTTGAGAGACAACGCCCAAACTTCGTCCAGACACATGGCAAGGTTGTCAACGCAAGTGCCAGTGGTTTGGCTGCAAAGCAGTCCACGCCGAAGGTAACGAAGGAATTGCACCTTGAAACCAATGCGAAGCAGGAGAGGGTGCTGCCTTTGTCAATTTGTGCTGCGATTGAGATTGCAGCGGGCTGACAAAAACTCCAGCGCGAGTGATCAGACACGAATACAACAGGGAAACCGCAGCTGGCATGAGATCCTAGCCTGACACCGAGCAGAGCCAGTCGGCACAGGGACGCATGGCGTCAGCAAAGAGGGTGATCAAAAGAAGTCAAGGCCCTAAACCTTTATTCGGAGCTTTCGCGATAGGTCTTGCTCACGAAGCATCTCTTCGTAGTTTATTCCAAAAGAGCTGTGGACCTCTCGGGGCCGATAATTTCTCAGGCCAACGGGGAAGCTGCATCATCAGCCAGTTTCAGCAAGAATCCAGGTAACCACAAAGAAGTCGGGGCCTGGGCCAGGGCTGCCCTGTTGAGAACGAACTGGCTGTGCAAGGAACGGTGGGGCTCTGTCGGGAACATGAGAGGGCCCCGGGCGAAAGCAAAGGCCACATGTTGTTATGGAGCACAACAGGCATGAATAGCAATTTAGGTACGAGTACGTTCGCCTGTCCCCGCTGTGTTTGTGGCGGCGACATGAAGCAAAGTCGCTGCACTTGGTGGAGGGGGTGGCGGGGCACTATGGGTGCAGCGGGAGATGTGGTAGCAAGAAAGGCGATGGAGGAGGAAAAAAAGAAACCCCCGCACTTGAGCTGAGGCTTCTCATGTTGAAACAAGTTCTAAAGCAAGGTTTGGAGAACACGGTTGTGAGTTTGAGCAGGGGTCGCTGATGGTAGTGGCAGATGCGATCAAAGGGGTCTTGGAGACGTTTCATGCGGGGTGTCAGCCAAGGGGTGCAAGTCGTAGGGGATGCGCTCAAGGCGGAACAGTGTTGGGCAAAGAAGACAAACCAAGAGAGCCAACGAAGCTTCATGCTCTTAGATGAAAGGAAAGGCAGATAAGTAATAGTTTTTCACGCTATCCTGCTTATACCTCAGCAAGTCATCAGGGCACATCATTCAGTTTAGGCATGCCAAACCGCGCCAAAAACCTAGCACTTACCCAACCTCACCACAAGAAGCAAGCATAAAGGGACAAACGCATCCCCAGACGAGCTGCCATTGAGCCATGCGGAGAGTGGTGCGTCCGACTTCATTCATCCTTGCGGTGCCTTTTCGGAGAGAGCACCAAGAAACCTGCATCACCCTCTCATGGAGCAGTTAGACCAGTTAAGAATATTTTGCAGATGCTGCCAAGATGGCTGCTGCTGTCTTCCTGCACCGCAATGTGTGAGAGTCAAGCGAGGTGGGACTACTTGGCACCGCCTCCGTGGTGTCGTTTGTAACCGGGCCCCGCCTACAGCATACTGGCAGGCTGCTTCGACTCGAACTTATGGACACAAGCTTGTGGAGCTGTCGTTGTTGGTCGAATCCATTTTGTTGCTCGTCTGGCTGCTTTTCGCTTGTCGCTTCTGGCATGGAAGGAGGCAGTGTTGACAGGAGTTTTGTTCCAAGGAAAGCACCTCGTGGAAGTTCGCGTCGTGCTAGCGAAGGATCTGACAAAGGAGGTGCTGCCTTGGTTATGCCTGCACTTTCTCGAGTAGAGAACGGGCTTTGGGTTTCAAGTCCAAGGTTGGAAACTTCAGCAAACACCTTTGTTCCGAAAACTTCAGGACACTTGAGAGAGAATAAATTAAAGCAAAAGAAGTTGAACAATTATCGGTGCACACATTGTGATTCTGACTCTCCGACTATCTGTGTCGAGTCTACTTTGAAGTTGGAGCGTCTCTGGCATCAGTATTGGCCCGCGTTGAACGGGTCCGGCAAGTTCAGCCCGCACCCCCCACTTGCCTGCCATGGCAGATTCGTGTCAGAGACCTTTTGATGTCCCATGGGACCCCGCTCACTCTTGAAAACATCTCAGCCCGGGTTTGACTGGGTGGGGGTTGGGTATCCAGCCTCGCTCCACATGGCAAACTTGTTGAGCAACAAATACCAAGAGCATCAAGTACGACAATGGTTGACAACCAAAAGTGCCTTTGGGCATTGCACGCTAGAGAAGTTCATGAGTTAATTGACAGCAAGAAGGACGCAAGCCGTCGGCGCGTTTTCTCTCCAATGGGGTCGCAATACTGGAATCGGCATAGCCCGGTCATATTCGATCCTGCCTGCCTCCAACGGAAGGATTGCTCGCAAATCTCGCCAGCCCTGTCTGAGAAGCTTGAGGAGTCGTCTACGTGTGCACGGGGCCCTCGTGCAAAGCTGATGGAGCACAAGGTGGGTAAAAGGGCCATGGCAGAGCTGCGCCACAGGCGCTACATTACCAAAACAGCCCTTTCCGGTGATGCCCACTCTGGAGAGGCTGTTTGCAGATGCTCCGCAGCGCGGCGCCTGAAGGTGTCCAGGTGAAGGCCAGGTCTCTCCCATCCGCCTCTGTGCCAATTTACATTCGTTTGGGAGCCTCATCGAAGCCCCGTGCTTGCAGGAGACAGGCTGCCTAGGGCCTTGCTCCTCAGGGCCGAATGTGCTAGCAACACCAAGGCCAGCGAATGAGTCACAACTGCACACATGACATGTCATGACATGGCAGTACTTGTGGATGTGAAGCCTCTGCTGGCCATGGTTTCAAGAACTTAGGACCCTCTGGGTGGCCAAGGCCGGGAAGCCCGCAATGTTGGTGGAGGAAATCAGCCGGCTGGAGTTTGCTTTACAGGCGGGACGTGTATCATGAGATTGGCTATGCTTAACTGTTGCTGGAAAGTCTTGCTGCGTGGTTGCGCGTGTTGTGTAGGCATCAAGAGTGAGGAGGACATGGCCACCTGGAGAGAAGTTGGGCAATTAAGGCACGAATGTAACAAATGAGAGTCAACAACTGCCGTGCCAAAACCAGAGAACCAAAGAGTCTCACTAACTTGCTTTACTCTCTGCTGCCATGCTTGGGCTGAGGCTCTTCTGTCGGCATGGGGTTTTCAATCGGATGCTTCGTCAAACCCGCTGTCTGCAGCGCGCTTGCTCTTACGGGCCACTGGCGCAGATCAGGCGGGGACAGTCAGAATCTTCTCTGCGTCATCGTCTGTTCCAGTGAGTTCATGGAGGGTTGGCGCGCGAAAGTTGGGCCCTGTACCAGATGCCAGATCCATCACGAGACCTGCCCCTGAGCTGGAGGTGCCATGGCCTATTCTCCTTTACGCAACTTGGCAAGAGCCGGGCTTTCCGACAGGCGTTTCCCGAAAGCAACGGACCAACGGAGTGGTCTTCCCTCCCTACTTTGTGCAACCAAGCCCAAGGAGGGCATGAAGGATCATGAACTTGAAGCCTTGGTCTTACTGAGGTTGGGTTCAACGTGATCCGGCTTCCCATCAACGTAATTTTCCATGTGGATTTGCTTCAACTCATCAGCGCGGCTATCAAATCCTCGGCATAGCGGAGGCTGTCAGCCGGCTCTACTGCATTTTAACTTGGGGGAGGGGGTTGGGGAGGGTGGGCCGCATGCGGCTCATTCGTCACCTAAATGCTGCGTCGGCACGGGAAAGGGTCTGCGGAGCAGCGAACTTCAGCCTCGAGCAGACAGAGCATGTGCGGTCAAAGAAAAGAGCTGCGTGCGCTTCCATCATTTATACTCCTAGACATGCTCGGCCGAAGCCGATAGCTGCGACAACTGCAGGATTCCGCCTTGTACAGACACCTGCTCGACCGCCTACTGGTTCTATGGAGGCCTGCAGAGCCCGTTTTATAGAGGAGTTTTTTTTCCAATTTCTCAGGCAGCTTGAGGAGCCCGTGCTGCGGCCACTGCAGAAGGCTTAGATGCCCTCTGCCTGGGACGTGGCCGTAGTAGAGTGGTCAGCATCAGTCTAACAGACTCCGACAGATGGCACTGAAACCAGGCTTGCCACAATTGGCGTGGAGAAGCTGAGCGAGATGCCTTTCGAGGTTTTTTCTTATTGCAGTTTGCAACGTCCGTTTACATCCCTCTGCCGGCTGGGCCCCGCCGGCTGCTGCTTCTCGCCCTGTCGAAGCGATCTGTTCATTCCACCCCCCTTCTTCTCAACCTTTTGAGCTTACCAGCTTTTCGATCATCATCCCCAAAGCCGAGACATACTGTATTATTGTAGTACAGGAAGTACCAGCATTGCTGCGTTGAGTCTGCTGTGCTCATCCCCGAGCACCTGCATTGCAGGTGTTGGTACGTGTGCCGCTGCGGGGCGTTTCAGTGCCACCGAGCATGTGTTCGCAGCCTTGCGTGTGCCTCAATTTGCACCAGGCTAGACTTGCAAAGTTTTGTTTGCATTCGGTTGGGGATCGGAGTCTGAGTTGTCAAGCTCTGACTGTACATTTCCCCTTTGTGCCCTCATGCCAAACCCTCTTTGCTTCAGATGTCGTACGTCAAATATGTTGATGCGAAGGCCTGTCCTTTGAGTTGATATACTTGCTCAAGTCTCTTGGCCTTCTTCCAGGTTGGTCAAGATGACTGCCGGAGTCCAGCCAATCATGGACTAACGTTGTGCCGAAATGGGGAGGAGATGGTAACCGATGACAGAACCCAGGCCAACGCCGGCGACACCTGCTTTACCTGGACCAATTCTCAAGCCTGCAGTCGACGAGAGCGATTCCGACGATGCACCTCGGGATGTGGAGATAGAGCTCGAGCTGCCGCAGTACAAGATTGATGAGCTGCTGGCTCAACTTCGAGATGAGACATCCAGCCTCAAGTCCGAATTCCCACTTGCGCATGTGGCTGCTGTTTCAGGCGTGAGGGCTTCGGCGAAACACTTGCCATCCGCGGTTTCCCAAGCCTTCGGCGATTCAGCTGCCTTGCGTAATGCTGACCAGTGGGATCCTTTGACCAAGCTCGCGCAGTTCAAGCAACTACAAGCCCGGTATGCAGCAGTCAGAGAGCAAATGGAGCGAGCAGAGAGCACACAACGAATCCTGCAGCAGGTTCCATGCGCAGGCATGTCCACCCCTGTTCAGGAGCCGCCAAAAGAGGTCTCGATAACACCTCCAGAGTTTCCACCTGCCGCAGGCTTGCCATTTCCTTACTGTGGCGTGCCAGGCGTGCTTTCGCCGCGGGCGAAGCCTCCACCAGAACCTGCAAAAGATTTTACGGAAGGCGACTGGGCCTATGAAGCTGTGAAGGAAATCGCTCAAGAAGCAGGCCCATCAGTTCACACCCGCATGACTAAAGAGGAGGTCATGCTGGCAAAAGACGGCATGGACATGACCCTGAACCATCTGAGAACTACAGGTTCGCGGATGCTAAATGAGGTGAGAGAGCTTGAGAGGAAGATGGATGAAGCAGAAAATTTGGCTCAGGTGAAGCAACTGGCTGCGAACGAGCCAGAGCTTCAAGAAGAATTGGTGAGGCAGCAGCGTCTCATCCATGAGCAGCAGAGGCTGGCAGATGAGGCGCGGTTAGAGCTTGAGTTGGAGAAGGAGCGGGCATTCTGGGTCAGGAGGGAGAAGGTTCTTCAGCCGGAAGAAGTTGATGATTTCAAGCTGGAGGGTGATCCAATCGAGTACCCAGCCACGGAAGAGGAGCTCATTGCAGCTTCCCGGGTGACATCAAATCAGTACCCGGCCATGCGGCACATGATGCCGGAGCTTGCGCCGGAGGGGGCAGGCCCCGTGTCACGTTATCGGCTCGAGCTTCCCGCCTCACGTGAATACCATGGGCGAGTCGCTTTTCAGGCAGCAGAGCTGGGTTGGCCACCTCCGGCGAAGGCTTTGCAAATTGGAGACCTGGACTCCCCCTCCTCACCCTCCTCACCCTCCAAGTCAAGATCGCCAAGGGGGCCAAGGACTGAGTGGGCGGAACGAAGTCCCATTGCCGAGCCAGAGCCTGGTCCATCACCTCGTTCGCCTGTCTCTGCGGGCGGCTTCTTCGCCGGATATCAGCCCGAGCGCGGCTTTGAGACAAGGGGATTTCACCAAAGTCAGGGCATGGGCGGCATGGATGAGTTTGATGATCCTGTTTGGGAAGCAGTTGATTCGCGAGGAAGGCCATTGGCGCGGCTGGGGCAAGCCGAGAGTGTCACAGACACTGCATGGCAGCCACCGATTGCTGCTTTCTCCGGGTTTGAGACGAGGCAGTCCTTCTCTCCAAGGGAGGCTTCGCAAGATGAATTGCCATCGAACTACGTCAAACCAGCTTTCGCAGCCTTTGCTGGAGAAGGGAGTGGGCCCGCCGTCGACTTCTTCGGCGGTTCTGACAGGGAGCTCGCCGCATCACCTCGGCGGCAACAGGAAAAGGAGGAAGAGGACGAGACAGACGGCGAAGAAGCCGAGGAAGCCGAGGAGGAATACGAGGAGGAAGGGTACTTTGGCTCTTTGCTTACAGGTGCTGGAATTACGGATCGACAGCCCAAGGTAAAGAGCCCAGTCGATCCCAGCTCGCGCTTCATGGCTGGGGCTTGCATGACTCGGAACCCTCCCCTTGAAGTTCCAGAAGTGGAGGATATGGCAGGGCAGGGCCTGCAATCCGTGGACTTCATCTGCAGCGTGTTGCTGCAGAAACGTCAGGATGGACAGCTGGGCAATCCTGACACTGCAAAGCTTGCCTTAGACTATGTTGTTGCAGTGGCAGTCAATGCGGAAAAGGTGGTTGCGACGGGTGATGCTTGGAGACATGTCGGAATCATCACTGACATTCTGCATTTCTTCCCACTTTGTGCTCATATCCATCTGTGGTCCCTTGAGGCGCTCATGTCCCTCCTTCGACATGAAGAGATCCATCGAGCTGATAGTTTGGCTAGGCCAGTGTTCGATTCTGTAACAGACCTGATGACAATCCATCTTGAAGACCGAGCGCTGCGAAGCGCCACGCCAGAGCTCCCCACCCGACTGCTTGCAAGTATCGCCTTGGCCATCACGCCAGATAACTTGAGGCGACTTACCAATACACATGTCGAGTTTGCACTTGCACTTATGAAAGAACCTGAAGTGTATCCATTGACCACCGAGCATGGCCTGCAGATTATTGTGCTAGCTGCCTCCACCCAGAACCTGCGATCGCAGACAGAGGCAGCAAAGTTTGCGCTGCGATGCTTCAAAGCTGAGCCTCGGCTGGTGCCTAGAGCTCTCTTGGCCTTGAGCACCACGTACAACTCGGCTGCCAAGGGAGGCTTGGGTGGCACGATTCTTGTGAAGGAGCCTTCCCCAACTGATGCGATCGAGCCTGAGTCAGAAAACGAGGGCCTGGTGCCAATTGCCTTCCGAGACATTACAACTACAATGGATGTTTATGCAAAAGATCGCAAAATACAGGGGGCAGGAGCACAAGCACTGGAGAGCGCCATGGAGATCACAAATGCGAGTCTGAAGGCCTTAGTGCGCGATGGGCTGCTTCGGTCTGTTAGCCTGGCCCATCAGAGATTTCCTCAAAGTCGTTCTGTCGCGCTTTCGCTTTGCCGTATCATTGGCAGGACTGTTCTTCGGGAGCCCGAACTGGTGTCTCCCGAGGTTGGCATTGCTGCTCTTTCAGCCGGGGCGTCTCTGCCACGGGATGCCGAGGTTGTGGTGGCCTCCCTTGAAGCGGTTTATGTGCTTGCTCCAAAGCTTCGGAATCTTTGGAGCGGGGCAAGAGCGGCATCAGATCGGCTGGCACTGGTCGCTGGTGATTTGGTCCGGCTTGGGGAGGTGCGCCACAAGGACTCGCACTCCATCGGCATGCTTCTGGTTATCATCACCTGTTTATGCAGCGATGGCCACGGCCAAAACCCAGGTGGTGTGAGTGGCGAGCGCTGGCGTATAGCGTTCGGCCGGGCTGCTGGCGTAGCAGTGCCGCTGCGGGCATTGTTTGAGCATTCCAAGAACTTGGACATGATCACGGCAGCGGGCATTGCACTTCGCTGCATGACCTACGGCACGCCCGCTTCATGCGCACATGCTGCCCGAGCACGCGCAGGGCCGATCTTGCTCAGCAGCCTTATTGCGTATGCCAGTAAGCCGGCAACCACAAGAGAGCTGCTGGCAGCCCTGGCAAACTGCGCAAGTGAGGATTCATTGCGAGAGGACTTCCTGAAGGGCCTTCCCCAAACAGCGGAAGTAATCTACCAAGCCATGGAGCAGTCTGCAGACAGAGAGCCCGATGTTCTTGCACAAGGTTGCCGAGCGTTTGGCGCATTGTATTCCTCTCGGCAGCAAGACGTGAACCTCGGCTTGAAGCCTGGGGAGAAGCCAAAGCAGACCTCGGTAGTCCAATGGGCCAAACTGAACAACGCAATTATGAAAACTGTAATTGGCATTACCGTGCAAAACGGAGATGCTGTTGAAGGAAGCGCGTTTGAAGTTCTCAGTGGCTCGGAATCACGGCAGCAGAAGCTGGAAGCAACTCGTCGCCGTCTTGGCGAGCTCTGCATGCACCTGGCAAATGGCTCCCTAGCTTCTGGGCCACAGTTTGGTCGACTGCTAAGCAAAGGCGGAGAGCCCACAGCCGAGTGCACACCACGCTGGAGCTCAGTCCGACTGCGCCTGCAAGAACGAGCAGAGCGTCGAAAAGGAGCTGCAAAGGAAGAGCCTGTACCACCCACACCAGCCAGCGATGCCGACCTGGAGGTCGATGACTAACTTCGAAACTCAGCGGAGGCCCAACGTTCAAAGAGTGCTAACGTCCCTGCCACCTGCCCGCTACAGAAAGCATCGGCAACGCCGATATGACTTGAAGGCAGATGGTGTCCAACGCGCAGTCCCTGCAGTTAACGAAAAGCAAAGGGTTTGCATGCAAGCAAGATGTTTGTAGCTGTGCGCACTTGCCCTTCTCGATTGCCAGGTATGCTTGCTAGACCTGTGCGGGAATTTGTTCGTCCACACAGCAGAGGCACTAGCTGCCGTTGAGTGCGTTCAGACATGATTGATCGTCGTGTGCCTTGAGGCTGGGGATGCCAACATTCCTGCCGCGTGTGCCGAGGCTTAAGGAGGCTTGTTACAGTACCGGGTGCGACATCACCCAGCTGAGGTTTGGAGCTTCCGCAACTCGTGCGCTCCAATGGTGTTTACTGGCCTCCACAGGCTTGAGCGACGGGAGCATTTTCAATTTAGTTGTTGCGCGCTGAGTTTTTCAGACTCGGAGAAAGGGGGACGGCAGCCAACACTTTGGTCTTGAGCTTTGAGTGGAGAAGCGCAAGGCACGCAAAGGTTCTGCAGCCGCCAATGAAAACTGCCCAGCCCTTGTTGCGGACTAGAAAGTATATGGCAGACAGCCAGGCAAAGTGCCTGTGACCTCTTTTGCTCCGCAGCTTTGTCAACACGTTGCTCAAAATCACCAGGTGTTACGGGCAAGCGCATGCTCAGCCAGTGGCAAAGTCAGCCTTGCAAGTTCAGCAAACGCATGTGGGATCACTAGTAGCTGCCTACTGTTCGAAAGAGTTTCTACACACATCACACCATAGATCGCACAGCCACTTCGGGCGACCGTGGCCGGGCACCCGGAGGGCCAAGAGATGAGATGTTAAGAGTCGATTACATTTCCGCATGACGTGATGGCGTGATGCTTGCACCTGCGTATTTGACACGAGTCGCTGCAGTGGCAGTCTGCACAGTGCTGCGTTGCACTTTCAACAGACGTTCTCAGCAGCTGTTTCGGCATCGCTTCATGTTTCGCCGGATGTCGCCCTGAGCCTGCCAAGATCATGGTGGATTCTGAGGTCGACTCCTGACTTGTAGTCTGCCAGCTTATGCCAGTTTTCTGCCAGCTTCTCTGTGTAGCCATCGTTCAGAGCAGTGCGTGAGGCTAGGTAATCAATCTCTCGGAGCCAAGATATCAGCAGCCCGGCAGGCTCAGTTCCCGATCTTCTGCCAGCATGACAGCTGATGCTGCTAGTGTTGGCCGATGCCAAGATTGTGGCACCGTCAACCGTGAGATCTTCAAGGACTGGTTGCTCCAGGTTGATGTGACCAGGCAAAGCAATTCAACACAGGGTGCCTTTCGGGTGGCTACAATTCCACCAAGACGCAAGACATGCCGCAGATGTTTGGTCAAGGCGTTGCAGGGGTCTGGTGTTTTTTTGCTTAGGTCCGGCTCTTCCGTTTTTTTCTTAGGTTTGGCAGGCTTGGTCTTGTGGTCCCATTGTCCGGTGGCAGCCTACCCTGATTGGTGTTCTCTGGCCCCTTGGTCCTCCAGTGCCGCTGGCCCGCAGGTCCATTGGTCCTCTTGCCATACAAGCGGCAAGCTTACCTAGCAAAGAAGGAAGACGGCTTGCACTTAAAAATCAGGAATTCTTCCCAAACCCAACATGCACGTATTGTGTTTGCAAGTGCGGGTGGGTCCCCCCCCCCGTCCCTTTTTTTGCAGGTGTTGGCTGCCCCCCCAAAAAAGAAAACAAAACCTTTGGTTGAGCTACAACAAATCCCTTCCAAGCCTGCAAATGGAGGAAACACGGCTCTGCAAACTCACAGTGTTTAAAGCAGCCAGTGAACGGCCAAGGGGTTCTAGCCAGACCTAGCGAAAAAAGGGGGGGAGAGGCAGACCAATAAGAAACTTAACCCCTTCGCCATGGACTCTGCTGCTGCATGACGCTCCTTTCAGACTCTTCGCCAGGATAGCACTGATGGGGGACTTTATTGCAAAGAGTGCTGCTTGTCAGCAGTTTCACAGATGCATCTCAATACCCGCTTCGCAGCTGCTATGAACTTAAAGTTTTCCGGTTTATTCACGGCAGTTGACAATCCTTCGGGGACCACCATGCAAGTGGAGGTAGGGACGGAGCAGCTTCCCGTTGAAGATTCTACATCACAAAAGAATACCTGCATTTTGCCGCGTTTGGCATTCGAGGGGTGTGCGTTTCATGGTGGTTACTGGTGAAGGATTCCATGCTTAACAGGCAGGATTGCAGCAAGGGCTCAGGCCACACTTGGTGGTACGGGCAGTGGCGCCAATCGTTTCAGGTGAGGTCGGTTGCACACGTTTGAGGCATACGACGTAGTTAAAAACTAGGTGGCAGGATCTGAAATGAGGCAGGTGCGTCAGCATGAGCCCGAAAGGCACAGGTCACGCGTGGGACCGTGTCTCACTGCCATTCCGCATGCAGGTTGGCTGTACTTCTACGGGGCCCCGCCTTTGCAGCGCAGCGTGCAATCTCGGAGCCCCGACAAACATCGCCCAAGCTCACAGAGAGAACAGGCCGCAATGATGTCATGATGCGGTCGAAACGTATCGATTTTCTCACTGATGTGCGTTTGAGACCGTGCTATTTTGAATATTTTGAATTGCCTGGAATGGGAGGAAGCCCGCAGCAGCAACGAAGTCACGGACTTGCTCCCCGAGGATGCGCCAAAAGGACATATGGCCCACAGTGTTGCCGCTTGTCACGCAATGTCACGCAAGAATTCGGAGAAAACTGTACGCGACATGAATGAGTTGTACGCATAACATCCTGGCGAAGGTCAAATACGCGTCCGCCAAGAAAGCTTTCTGTTTTCGTTGGCAGTCTGCCGGGCATAACATCCACTTCCAGACCACAGTGCCAGCGGCGGGTGGCTCGCAAACGGCTGCCGTGCACTAGCTGCAAGCAAGGTCAGCAAGTCTTTCAACTCCAATCGGAGCCTTGTTTTCGTCACTTCTGCTGACCGAGTTGAGCCTGATTCGTGTGTTCAAGTTGGAGATTTGGCTGTGATGACGGCGACCAAACATGCATGATTCTCAGGCAGTCATTGCGAGATCTTGCTTCATGAAATTCCAGCAAGGCTGGACAAAGGACGAACATGATCTGCAGCTCCGTACCATCAATCTGCCCCCTTGGTGAAGGGACAAGAGCACGTGATTCGCAGGACAGGGTCCGCGATTTCCGAAACCAGCCCGGAGCTTGCATGAGTGTTTTTGCAAATGGAGGGTCATAACGTGCATAGACCTTGGCGTATCTCACCCAGGTGCTATGCTAAGCTGGGTCGAGTACCCGGCTGCCATTCACAGAAGAGCTCCAGCCAAGGCTTCCTGGGATCAGCAAGCTCACTCTGTTTAGATGGTCGGGTACCGCACGGCATACTGTTGCATACGCCGCGAAATCTGTGTTCAACACTGGGATTGGGAGGTGATTTCGCAAAGGAGTCCCTGGAGAATCCGCCTGCTCACGCGAGATCAGCAGATCTTCGTGCATTCGCAAGCAAGCGCGACAGAAGCGAGCAGCCAATGGCGCAGGTGCAGCTCAAGGCGGGACAGCTGGATTGGACGGACAACTGTCATGCCAAATGTATGCGAGTCGTGTACTGGCCGTGTACCATTGCATAATTCCTACTATCTGTTCTGCTTGCAAGCATCATGAGGGCTTTGGTCACGTCATGTCACACAAATTCGTCGGCTTGTTTTGAGGAGAGGACGCAACTTAGCTGACAAAGGATGCAGTCGTCTCACATCTTCAATCCTTGGATAGTATATGAATATGCTGATTGATGACCAGCTTCGAAGACCTGTTCTGGTTCAAGGCATCCGTTGCCAGAGCCAGTCCATCCGGCAAAGCGCCTGCGAACTTCAGGAGAGTCCTGCTCCAGTCGGCTGAGCCTCGGCTCAAATTTTGCTGCAAAATGCAAACAGAGGCACAAGACCCAGACATCCAGCGCTGGAGCTTGTCCTGAGGAAGCCGCCCAGCTCCAACAACTCGAAGCATCGAGGGCAGGCCGTGCAAGGTTGGCTCTTGCATGAGCTGCATTGCACCTTGCGCTAGTGAGGTGTTCCTGCAGCCAACAGACTTGAAGCTTCTCCTCGATGATCCGCAGGTGCCATCGGTGCCATGGTATGCTATTTGTGTTTCGTGTCACATGTTTCGGACGTACAGAGTGGTCAGTCGTCGATGGGCAGGCTTATTCTCTTCCGCAGAAGGAAGTGCGCAGCATCCGCTCACAAGGCTTCGCAAGCTCACAGGCTTCACAACTGGCCTCGCAGCCAGACGTCATGGCAGAAAGTCCAAGGCCGCAGATGCGGTCCACGCAGTTCCTGATTTGAGTCTTTAGCTGTTGGATGCTGCTCTTATTCTTGCCTCGTTTGCCGGAGGCAAAGCCTCAATGCTCCACCTGAAGAGAACCCGAATGTACTGCACATGGAAAACTCGGACACAGGCTGCAATCAAAGAACTTTTGCAACTGCACAGACTTGACTCTGGTCATCTTGGACCTTGAGAAACCTAGACTACCGCCTTGGTCAGGACATGGTGGCTTTGTCGGCTGTTGTGGGTGCTGCTGTCAAGCGCGTCGGCGAGTCAGCGCCGCTGTCAGCCCTCGACAGCGAGTCCCAGGCAAGGCACACAGACATCACCGCATTCTGTAGTTCGGGTGCTTCTCAGCGTATGTCCACGACTAAACTGAATTGGCACCAAAGTGTGTCTGTCAAGGTTGGGCACAGGAAGACGGGCGCTACCAGGAGCAGAAAGAGGTTACGAAAGCCACGGACAAGGGCAAGGTACCCGCTCCGGCAAGAGCACAAGCTCGAGACCAGGTCTTTGCGTGTGAGATGGAAAAAGAAGGCCGGGATAGCGTGTTCGGTTCTGGCCCAGGAGTTGCCCAAATCACAGACTCAGGGGCAGGTCCAAATCTCCCAGAGGACGTTGACATGCACTCGTCCTCACCTTCACCGCCAGAGAGCCAGCACCGTCCAGAAAGCCAGCCAACCCCATTCTGCTGGGATCCACCCATACTGAGAAAGGTCCAGGCGACAGTGCCAGATTCTGTGCCAACTCCATTGCTACAAGAGTCAGTAGCTTGGCCAGCTTCGCAGCCCGTACCACCACCGCCGCAAGCCTTCCTCGACAGTTTGCCGACTCCTTGGTTCAGCCAGCCAACGCCGAAAGTGGAGCTGTCGGACCTCCGATATATCAGTGATCCAACGCCCATGCCGCCGAAGCAAGAGGAGGATGCCCTACCAAGCCCCAGCATTCCCACGCCATTGCCCGCAGAGCTTTGTTCCGCCGGAGAAGGGGCTCCCAGCAGCCGTCCGGCCATACAAGCTGCAGCCGCTGATGCAGGCTCCTGCATTTCTGCCATGTTATGTGTGACATGCAGAAAACAGGTAGGTGGGCAAAGAATGCAAAGCCATTCATGAGACCAGCTGACGTGATTCTGATTGTGATTTCACATGCGAAGCTTGTTTTTTCAGTGCCATCGGCAACGGCTGACGGCGCACCACGGGCCCCACAGGACAACAGAGAGCATTATACCTCAAGTCTTGACCACGTGATGCATGTAATGCAACCATGCCTTCTTTCGACAGGCGGCATATTGTGAGATACATTATAAATAAATATATAAATATATAAATATATATATATGGTGATATCATAGATTCCAGTACATTCCGGTCAACCAGAGCCTGTGAGGACTCTCCGTTTGCCACGTCGCTGGATGTCTTGTCCTTACCACGACAGGCTGCAGGCACCCTCACAAAGCAGGGCACGGGCGCCCCTTGACTCAAGCACGGCAGGGTTGCCTGAGGTGGGCTTGGAAGGGGCCTCATGTGCATTTGCACAGGGATGCTTGTGCGCGCACATGCATGCACGCCCGCGCTCATGCCTTCCGAATGCTCTGTTGTACGCAGACTTCGATTGCTTGCATGCTCACCTCAACCTGCACCTATGCCGACAGCCACGCACGCATGCTCGGTTGTACACACGATCCTGCATGTTTACTATAGACCAGCTTCCTTGTGCGCTTGCTTGCAAGCATGCTCGCTTGTCCGCACATTCACGCACGCAGGTTTTTTCACAGTTGCTTGCCCGCTTGCTTGCGCTATTTAGACACTCACAGAGAAGTTCTCGAATTCCCAAAAAGTCTTCGAGTTGTGCCCACAATAAGCAATCCCAAAAAACTCGCACATTAAAAATGCAGAGCTTCTATACCCAATGCAACCCACGTAGGGACACCCCGCAGGGACACCCCGCAGGGACACCCGGCAGGGACACCCTGCAGGGACACCCTGCATGCAGACTGACATAGGTTATGTGGTTCAACCCAATTTGACGCCGCATTGTGCTAAATGGCTTGCTACCTCTCTTGTGTCCCCGTACACTGGAAGCTAGGCCGCGGTGGCGTTGCCTATTGCTGGATCCCTCCATACAGTGTGGACCCAGCCTCTACCAAAGGAGAGCTTTCTCAAAGCATGTAACCAAGACCCAACCGTATGATCCGTATGGCATCTTCTGACAACCTAGCAGCAGAAAACGACCCCGACAGTTTTGGGTGTCAGATGTAGATTTCAAGCCTCCGGGGGCCCAGGCACCCATCGCCAAACCAGATGCAAGCTTCGCAGCGCTGCTGCTGCAACGCTCGCGAGCGGCGGCTGCGGCTCGTGTCCAGGCGCAGTGTGACTCACAGTGATTTGCTGGAGTGGCACAGAGAGTCGGTATGTCAACCCAAGGCACGCAAAGATGGAGGCATCGACATGGAGAGAGGGTTTAACGTACCTTGACTTGCAGCCAGACGAAGAGTCTAAGAGTGAAGCACATTTGTGCTTGTTTGTGCGAGGTAGTCTTGAAGTGTGGTTTGGACATGTCTGTAACAATGCAGAAACATGCCCAAGACATATCACAGCTATGCAAGACTAGAATGAAATGATGTCAAGCAAGGCGCACCCCATGCCATGGACCAGAAACACTTTCGCCAAAACCCAAATGGAGCGCAAGCAACCGAGAATCCGAGGGCCTCTGTGGACAATCTAGTTTTGCAAAGAAGAGCCGACAATGAGGTGGCAGAGAAGCCAGCAGATGAGCAAGAGCTGGAATCTGCTCACCCTCCAAAACAGGAGCCTGTAGCACTTTTGGCTTGCGTATCGGGCTGTGTGGCAGAGCTGTTGTGCCTCAAGTTTCATGTTTCTGCTTGGGATGACCGCGGCATGTTGGATGCTGCTGCCAGTTCAGCCTTTGCTTCAGCCTTTGCAAGAGGGATATGACATCATGGCCAGACAGGAGACGCAAGAAGCTTCGGCACCAGAAGCCTCGCATCAGGCGACAAAGACAGCAGGCCTGCGCAGGAGTCATGCCACAATCTGTGCCTCGGCATAGCTCTTTTGGCAGGCCGCAACACATGTTTGTCTTAAGTTGGTCAGATAGGTGCTGCGGGATACTGTGAACGCAAACATTCCTTGCCATTCCTTGCCCTAAAGGAACTGCACCATCAGCACCACAGCGCTGGTTCACGCCACTTGCACCGAACTTCTTGTACAGAAATTCGACTCCAAAAATGGAAAAGAGAGAGCAAAGTCCAACCGCGGGCAAGCCGCGGTCGTGCACCAATGGCTTTGCAACGCATGGAGTTTGAGCTGCCTTCGGTCGTTAGAAACGGGACCCTTTTGTCTACTTCCCTTTCGTTTTGTCAAAGCATCTCCGGCTTGACATGCAATTGCAAAACTGCGCAGCATGTGTCCTTATTTCTCACACAAGCAACCTCTCGACCCAACATCTGTTTCAAGGCCCTGCTGCATGGCAGTCAGCTGCTTCATCCTCAGCAAACGAACTAATGTTGTCGTTGTGGCTGCGCAGTCTGCGGGTACATTCAGGGACAGTTGCAGCATAGATGTATCAACCCGTGGGATGCTGCACGCCTGTCGACAGTGGTGAGAGTGAATTATTCCGGTGCGGGGAGGGGCGAGGGGGGGGGAATGCAGGCAATCTTCATGTTTCCGGCCTTCCCGACAATGCGGACGAGGATAGCTTGAGGCTTGCACGTTCATAGTGGCATGGGCAATGACGCAGCGCCAAACCTTGTTCAGTCACCATCACAATCCCTTAGCCCCTTAGACTTACCCCTTTGTTGGTGGAGGTGCTTCTGAGAAGGCTGGGCATCTCAGTAGAACTGGGCGCTCTAAGCACCAAGCAATAATTTGAGGAAACTACATGGTTTCATGTAAGTCTGCTTCGTGGAACCTGCTCAGGTTACCGGCCTTGGCCCCACTTGGAGTCCCTCTAGAAAGACAAGTTTGCCAGGGGGAGTATTCTGGGTAGCGTCGGAATATTTCGGGTGGCGTGCTTTGAACAGCCCCTTAAGAGCTGTGGTTGCACTGGATGGTTTGAGTAGTCGTGCCCTTCGTTTGCTGCCGAACACGTGCCCGGTCCTCTGGATGAAACGGGTAGTGATAGAAGTTTCAGAGATGGCCTGCGATCTCGCTCCTGGAGTGATTTGGGCGGCCTGAGGTTGCCCTTTGATGCAGGGGTGGGGGTTGCTTGGCTGGTTGCACTAGCGTGAAGCCTGCTGCTGCAAAGAGTGCTTGCCTTTGCAGGCAGCTTTTCGCCTCTTACGGCACCTTAGAGTCGGTGAAGGCCTGGGAAATCGTGCTGCATCTGAGCCTGTTTGTCCAGTTGCACAGACGTCAGGTGATACCACGAAAAGGAGGTGCCCCTACCTACGGCTTCGTGCCGGATCCTTGTCCTCTGAACCAAAGAGCCAGTCATGATGCCGGTGACGCAGCACCCCAGGAAGTATCAAAGCCCGGAGATGGTCTTGTCCTTACAATCGTCTTAACCTGCTTTCTCATCTGCAACTGGTTGTGTATGTACCCCTGGATGTGTATGTACCCCAATGCGTTATCTACGTAAGCTGAGTGTCATCAATCGTGAGGCCAGATATGCCGTCGACGGCCTGCGTGGCTACCAGTCCCTTGGCAGTTTGCACACGTCATCTTGTTGCCAGCAAGACACAGATGATTCGCCAAGCCCCCCATAGTCGTCGAAGATGTTGTGGTTTGAAATGACCTGGCCTGGCGAAGCAGCCCAGGATAGATGGCAACATGCTGACTGTGCGCATGACGAGCAATGAGCCGCTAGAGGCTTACAAAGGCGCGGAATCCCCGGCGCGCGCAGAATAATCCACATGCTTCAAATGCAGTGCAATATATTGTACATATATATATACATAGATTGTGTTACGCCCTTTGGCGTTCTCTGAAGCGTTGGTATCAAGCAGGCGGAGGGGCTGCCAACACCGGCCTGTTCCTTAGCATGAAGAGTTCGTCGCCTGGACTCCTTCATCACACTTCATCACAGCTCTGCAGCATTTGTTTGTCAGTGAGGGCAGCCTTACGGCAAGGGTACGGAGCTGAGCCTCGCATATATGAGCCGCACAATCGTCCACAGCCTTCCGCATTGCATATAGATGCATAGCAGATTCTAATAGCTTCTCACCAGATTGTGTGGTAGTATGGGGACATATGTGGAGCTCGGCATCTGCACAATACCAAGGGCAAGGGCCACCACCGCAACCGCCGGTGGAGCGGGGCTGAGAGTCATTCGCCAACAGCTGTAGTGGCACTGTAGTCACTGTAGTTAGTGTCTTTGTTGAACACTACAGGCTGGCCAATGCAATGCTCGACACTGAAATCCAGCGTTGTTTCGAAGCAATTCTTGCGAAAAGCTTTGTAGATGGCCTCTTGGAGAAGTTGTTATTCTCTGCGTTGCTGCACCTCCGCCTTGACAACACGCCCATGCAACCGCTGAGGGAAAGCTGCCCTGCTCTGTGTCCCAGGTCTACGTTGCAGGAATTCCAGAAGCCTGCACTGAGCCAGAGTTCAGGCTAATCCGCAAATAAAGTATGAAGAAAGCAGGAAGTGTTCAACCCATGTGCTCTACGAGTACATGGGGCCGTGCAACACGTAGCAGTGAGCCATGTCAGGGACTTCTTTGCCCGGTTTGGTGCAGTGACCTCGACGAAGCTGTCAGATCAGCTGGTGGCCCAAGAATCGGATGCACTCATGTTTGTGTCAGATTCCCTGAGCCAAGGACGAAAAATGGCACTCGGTATGGCTTTGTGAATTTCACGACTCCTGAGGAGGTGCTGAGCTCCGGGCATGCACGAAGACAGACAGACGAGACCTGCTAGTTCTGGTTGTCCGCTACGTGTGGCACTATCAATGAAGACATGGGCGAGGCACAAAATGCCATACAAGCCACCAACAACTACCAGCTGGGACAGTGTGTGCGAGTGCCTTGGAGCGCCAGCGTGAGGCACATTGAGGCACTGAAAGTGAGGACCTCGGCTTAGAATGAAGCCCCGACTAGTTAAGGCTCACCGTCCGATTCGCAAACAACACGAAGGGACATGGTCCGAAGCTTGGTTTTGAACGTTCCTTACGATGTCCACAAAAGTTTCCTCTAAGGCAAAGGACCGGCTGTTCCCGGAGGTATGGTCATGGCCTTGGGCATTTCGATCCAAATCACACCAGGAACAGCTGGCCGATCCAAACCACGGCAAAGGCACCTGCTGGAGGAGGATATTCCGACGATTGGCCAAAGTATCCCCCTTCTGACACCATGGTGGTTCAGGCAGACGCGATTGAATGCTGATAAGCTTGCTTATGGCCAAAGTAGGTGGACCTCTTGTGGCAGGGCCTGTCTGCAAGCCTTACGGAAGACAACATCAAGACGGTCTTCGCAAACTATGGGCAGGCACAAGCTCGCATGACATGCTGTTGACGAGGCGAAGTTTTGTTAAGGGTCTCACAGGTGCAGCTGAAGCATAGGTGACGCGTGCCACGGTGACATGCATCTGCAAGTCAAGATGACACTTAAATGCCCGGCGTCCACGCCAGGCTTTGCAAGTGAGGATCCTGGAGCAGCCGCGGCCCCAGAGCACAAGTTCACGAACGCACAGCATCCCTTAGCTTCTCACAGAGCATCGCCGCTGCAGGTTCGAGGGACTCCTCTCGGTTGAAATCAAGACCCAGCTGGGTTTGGGTGACCGCATTTGCTTGGCCTCCTTCTGGCATTCCTGGCATTCTCGGCCGCAGGATGAAGAGTGTGGAACAAGCGGAGTGGATCGTTGGCAAGCTGGCCTGGGCCCGTGATCCGATTGTTAGGAGGGGCTGCCAGCAATGGTGCAAGGGAATTCAAACTGACCAGGATGGAAATATTCCGCACACACTGGATACCCCTGTGGCGGTGTTCTTTGCGCCAGGTGCTCGCTTTTATCGCAAGCATGCGCAAATTGCATAGGTGTTGTCACCCAAGTTTGCATTCCCAATCAAGATTGTCTTGCCCACGGCACGGACATTTCCGAAGTGAAATCTTGCTAGGCATATGCTGTGATGTGACAGTGGGGCTTGCTGACTTGCCGCCGACTGGATCAAGCGATCAAGCGACCAAGCTTGAGACTTGCTTGTAGGTGCTGCAACGGCGCCGCAGCACTCGCACCTAAAGGAAAGAAGCAGTCGAGGAAGAGCCACAAGCTGATGAGGAGGAACTTGACCAACTATGGAGGTATTTTGCTCGTCGGAGCCTTATGCTGGCTAAGCGCTGAGCCCACGTGGCTTGCTCCAGCTGGGGCAGGGGCTGCACCTCGTCAGCTGGCGTCCCAGCCAGCAATGGCAGCAAGCGCGGCAAGCGCATTGACAGTTGGTACAGTCGGTGCTCTGGCCCGCGGACGAACTGGAGCCCTCCTGGGTTGCATTGCTTGTGTGCTGCCGCTGGTCACAAGAGGGACAAGAGGCAGAGTTGGAGTGGCTTCGGCCCCCTTCGGCTGTATTGAGAATGGTGCCACGGATCCTTCCCTTTTCATCCAGACGAATGTTAAGCTGGGCGACAAGAAGATGGATTTCATGAAGGCTGCTTCCAAGGCTGTGGCCGAGTCACTTGGCAAGCCAGAGAGCTATGTCGCAGTTTCGGTCCAGGATGGTCAGGACATAATTTGGGGTGGCAGTGATGCGCCATGTGCACTATGCAAAGTGATCTCCTTGGGATCCATCAACAAGGAGAACAACGGTGCCCTCACCAAGAAGGTATCAGAACTACTGAAGGAGTTTGATGTCCCGGCAAATCGAATCTACGTGAACTTCTTCGACCTCGAACGTCAGAATGTGGGTTACAACGGCGCCACATTCGCGGGCTAAGCAATGGACGTTTGAGCAAAATCTTTCGCAGCGTAGCAAAAGATGCAAACGACAGCTTTCTTGGAGATCCTGGGAGTGTCCCAGAGCTTCACAAAGCGTCACTGTGCACGCGACAAGCTTTGAAAAAAATCTTCTGGCACGGCTGAGCAGATGGATTCAGTAAACGGAACAGACAGACTGGGGAGCATGGAGAGCGAGAGAGAGCGCCCGAGGCCTCCAAATGGAGTTCGGCACCCAGAGTTGGCTGAGCGGAATCCCGCACTCGGAGCTTCCCAGCCTTTTTGCTTGTATTTTCTTAGTTTTTTCAGTAGCTCATTTCGGTACTTTTTTTTCAAATTGAGGCAAACGTTTGCAAACCTACAGGCTACGGTATGTATTTCGCTGCGACCTGCTGCGCTCTGCAAGCATGGCAAAAACTCAGCTTCTCGTATTCTCCTCATCGCAGCGGCTCTTCTCCTGCATGAAAAGCTTGGGCCAGCCATGAGATTCATGAGCAAACATCCCCAAGGTTTTCTTACGGACTTACGGCTGCTTAGTGGCCAAATGTTTGCACAGTTTGCTGCAAAGCCTGTCGCAGCTCGAACTGCCAACGCATTTGGCATCGTGTCGGGGGACATCCGTGTTCAGGGCTATGCGCATTGACTTCCGACTCCCTGTGCCCTCACCAGCTTGTGCATGAGGCGCCAGTGAGACCGCTCTCGTCCAGGTGCCAAGTGGGCCCGTCAACACAAAGTTGTCGATATGTGTCGACCGACTGTTTGGTGCAAAGTTTCGTTCTGTTTACTCTGGAGGTTCAGTACGTATGGCGGCATGCAGGCCGAATGCGGGTACACGGCATGCCGAACTCGACAACACGTCGAATTGTCTACGTAAGCCAAGTGTAAGCCAGTTGTGCAACCACTAGCTGACTAGCTCTGTTCAGCTGGCCTCGGCATTCAGGGCTTGCATGTGAATGGAAGTCACTGAGCAATGACGAACCAAACACGTTCGGTTGAAAGGCTGCGTCGCTGCCCAAGAGCCTCTTCCTCAGTTTTTTGTCGATATTTGAAGCGGCTGCGAGCACGGAGGGAAGCTTTCCATCTCCTTGCCAGAGCTGCTTTGCTTTGGCCCCGAACCAAATCGAACCTACTAATCCCCTACCTCTGGCTGTAACCCTAAAACCTCAAAGCCTAAACTTTTCTCCTTTCCCAGGCCCGGCGACAGCGGAGTTCCAGAAAGCGGCTCCGAGCCTAGTTTGGGCTTCAAGGAAATCGGGGTTTCGGGTTCAAAAGGGCTTAGGGCTTAAGGGCCTAGGGCTTGGGAATGGTGGGATGCGGGTTCCGGGAAATAGGGGTTTAGGGTGCAAAAGGCCTTAGGGCCTCAGGATGCGAATGGTAGACACGAAGCTGGGTAGGTCATTGGGGGGGCGGGGGCAGGCGAGGGGAGGGCTTTAGTTCCTGCAGAGTCTAAACAGATAATAAATACATATATTTATATGTTTTTTTGAATATATGTATGCACGTCAGTGTGTGCACAGATCCAGACCCTACCCCCGCCCCAACCACCTCGAGTCAAATACTCTATATGTATGTTTATATTAAATTTTTCTTCTGTAATGAAAGATATACAATATGTAAATAACATGATATAAAATGTATTGTACTACAATATGTATTATGGTTCAAGGCGGGAAGTCAGCCGCTGCGTTTTCATGGTTAAATGCAGCGACTTCCCAAGAGCCCCCAGTGCAAGATCCAGGGCAACAATGGAACTGGGGCCGAGACTTTGTTTGTTCTATATTTAAGAGACAAATGAAGAAGTACTACCTGCTTCTGGAGACATCACGCAGAGTCTATTTTCGCAAGCCTTACGCGTCCGATCATCGGAGTTTCTGCCTAAGCAGCGACGAGAAGTCGGCCTAACTATTTGCGACGAGTCGGGCCATGCTCTTGAAGCCAACTGTGGTGATATTGCATCGATCGCGACTTGCAACCACCATAAAAAAGTGAGGAAAATAGCAGACAATCCTTCAAACCCAGTATATAATGGATAAATCCCCATCCCCTCAATTCTTACTGTGAGAGGGATGTGGTTGATTCGTTGGAATCTGTAAAATGTGTGGATATATGACAATATGTGATGCGGGTAGTTATTCTGCCGTTTTTCCACAGTGCCATAGAAGACGAGCCCTACAAAAACATGGTAGCACGCGCGCTGGAGTGCCCTGCGTTGTGTTGGCGTGCGTTGGGTGTGGTTAAGTTGGAAAGTGTAAAAAACCGAGGTTTTTGACTCATTCCGGTTTTCGGAACCAGGAAGACACGCCACTGATCCTTCGAAGGGCGGGCGCTTTTTCTTGAAAATGAGTGTTTCGCCTAGGCGGGAGCCTTGTTTTGAAAGGCAGGAAAACCGAAAAGTTGTGTATACCATGTTTTAGGTGTTTTGAGCTTATTTGTAAGGATTTTTGAGGGTACTTTTTGGGGCGTGCATGTCCTTGTGTATGTGTCGGCAAAAGAGGCTTTGGGAAGGTTTGGGCTTGGTCTTTCAAGAGAGGATTTGGGAATGTTTGGGCTTGGCCTGCTTTGGGGATGCTTGGGCTTGAAGGTTTTGGTCAAAAAGGCTTTGGGAAGGTTTGGGCTTGGACTGCTTTGGTGGGCTTGAAGGATCAGGCAAGAAAGGATTTTGGGATGCTTGGGGCCGGCTTTTTTTCGGGGGGGAGAAGTTAGGACCCCCTTCGCCCGTTTTAGGCTATAGGCACCACTAGCCCCACCCCCATATCACATCCCCTATCCCAACCCTAGAATACCATCTTAGGAATACTCCAACACCCCTATCTAGGTGCCATAGCCTAAAACGGGCAAGGGGTTCCTCATAGAATTTGGTTCAGGGTTTAGGGTTAAGGGTAAAGCATTCGCTTTATCTTCTCGGATTCTCCGATCATGTTATAACTACAATGTAATTATAATATATAACTGCTTATGTATTATAATTACACTATAACTACGCAGTTTCTGGTTTCAAATGCGGTGGTTTGTTAAAATGTCTTGACCACATCGGAGGCAAGTAGCAAGAACGGCAAGTGTTACAACAATAATGTTCTTTGCCGTTTATTTCTCTGATAATATCTGGTTTGGGAACATCTTTCTCAAAGTCTGGATCATTTAGCTTTTGTAAATAATACTGGTGCGTTTGTGACTTTTCGTGTTGGGCTTGTTTGTATTTCTTTATTTCGTAATTACAAACAGGGCACATGACGACTTCGTCTTTGATTTTGTTCAGGTGGTTCTGTCTCCACTCTTTAACTTTTTCGGGGTTTTGTGCTCTGTATTCTCTCTTTTGTTCCGCTATTTGTTGCTTATGTGTTTGACCATATCGTTTTGCTTTGTCTCTACATACGTTACAAGTCTTGTAGTTCTCTTCAAACTTTTCAATCTTCTGCATTATTTGACACTTACTGCAAAATCTCCTTCCTTCCATTACTCAATATAAATAGGTGTCATTTCTTTAAGCGTGTATCCAGCCCAGTGTCTAAACATTCAGAACAAGTCGCAATATATTTAACATAATAATAAGAATGCTTACCAGCATAATAGCAACGCTTAAAACAATCAATATTTTTGTCTTGCTTACAACGATAACACTTCCTAGTAACAACATTATTTGTTTCAGTATATGGTTCAAAATCAACTAATATCTTATTTACTTTTATTGTCATTATATTAATAATATACACATTTTCATAATGTGAGATTATGAAAATTTGCATTCCCTTAAGATTTAATGAAACTAATTACGAATTCTTATCATTTCCACACTCTTATGGTGTGCTTATGAAGCTGTTCATAACACGGGAGCAATGGGACATGATTTTCTTCTAGATGTCTGGGCAGGGGAACTATACTATACACTGTCAATATAAACTAGATTTTTTAATCCATCATATTTAAATTATTCTTCAAAATAGTTACATCTTTGTCTATCCTTTCAACATCCTCCTCCACTTTTTCTAACCTCTCTTCTGGTGTAGGCTTTCTTGAACCCCATCCGGTGGTAACCGTATCAACACCTTCATTATCTTGTGAGTTTGTTTTAAAGATGTCGTTTTCATCGGGGGTTATTCCTCTTCCCATTTTCCAAGAACTCCGATCTTCAATGATTGTTTTACCTTCATTGTTTATCTTAGTTTCTTTGTGAAAAGTCTTTCTTCTGCATTTGCAGGGCAAACAATTCAAACCATCTGTGTTTAAGTGGAAGCCACCTTCGTTTGATTTATTATCGCTCATTAACCTTGCTTAGATTTTTTTAAATACTCAAGAACTGCCTTAAGTAATTCTAAAGATGCGGTGCAACACCTTTTAAGCTTGGTGTCTTGTATTACAATCTTCTCAATTTCTTCAATCTCCTCTATCGTTTCTAAATACTTATCCATTATATTAAAAGATATTTTTCTCTTCTTAGTTAATGAGTGAAGAAATACCTAAAGTAGAACCGATAGACATACCCGAATATAAATATAAAAACAGCAAGTTTGACATGATGCCGAAGCTACCCGCGCGGATGTTGTGTGTGGCTTCTTCAACAGGCGGTAAAACAGTATTGATCCAGAACTTAATATTAAAAATCTACAGAGGATCCTTTGAGAGAATATACATCTTCTCGCCCAGTGTTCATGTTGATGACACTTGGTCGGCAGTAAAGAAATACATAAAGGATGTCATGAAGGTGGACGCCGAAAAAGAACAGTTATACCATGAGGAATACGATCCGGTGGCGCTAAAGAAGATCATAGACACCCAACATAGAGTAATTGATTTTCAGAAGAAGAATAAACAAAAGGATTTATTTAGCATTCTGTTAGTGGTGGATGATTTCGCCGACGATCCCAAATTTGTAAGATACTCAAGCTTGTTACACGGGTTATTCACTAGGGGTCGTCATAATGCCATCTCTTGCATTTTATCCACTCAGAAATACAATGTCTTGGCCCCGATCATTAGGTTAAATGCATCTGCTTTGTTTATTTTTAGACTGAAGAATATGAACGAGGTCAATGCATTTTTGGAAGAGAATTCCGCCTTGGTGGATAAAAGCACGTTATATGAAATGTATCAAAAAGCCGTGAATTTTGCTCCTTACTCCTTCTTCTACATAAACACCAACGCTAAAGATGTTAGTAATATGTTCTTCATTAACTTTGAACAACGCTTTGAAATAGGTGATTAATAATATTATTTATTGATAATATTATTAATTAAATCAACGAGTAACTGCACAAGTTTATAGCAGGTAGTTTATAATATATTTTATCGCTTTTTGTTTCTTCCAATTTCTCAACCCTTTCAATAACATCTTTCAAAGTATTAAATAACAACATATCTGTTCTTGTTTTTTCATTAATGTCTAACTCTTTTATTTGCTTCATATTTTCAGTAGCAGAAGATTTGGAAGATGTAGAACCCATATAATGAAATTTAGATAAATATTTTTTAATCGCTATCGTGTTTCATCTTCTTTTTCAACTTTGTTAATTCGCCTTTCAAAGACGTTATTTCTTTTTGCATTTCTTGCACAGCTCCCCACAAGATAACTGTCATTTTATTGTATGCTAAGAGTTTCATACCATCATCATTATAAAAGATTACGTTATCCCATTCAGGGGGCAGTTTAGCATTTTTCACATCGTCGGCTATAAATCCTAGGTTACTCTTTTTATCTTTGTCCTTGACAAAATTAAAGGTTTTCGGTTTAATGTATTTAACTACACTATAACAATCCTTGATATTCACTTCTTTAATGTTCTCTTTTAATTTATAGTCGGATGTTTCAATTAACGCCGTGCAGGTTAGAGTTCCTCCAATATCTGCGTTATTTGTTGTAGTAAAGAAACCATAAACATCAACGCCTGTATTTGTAGCATCCAATCTTGATAAATTGTTATTGCTTAATCTAATAAATCCATCAGTATCTGGATTATTTATTAATACTCTTTGTTGTCCTGATACATCAGTGTGTGTTATCTCCAAATTACCTAATAAATTCACCTTTCCGTCTGTCAATTGAATTTCTGGTGTGCTACTTTCCAAGCCTATTGTTAAATTCATTTCTCCCGCTTGATCTGCATTTCTGATATATAACTTATACTGAGTGTCTAAAACTTCTTTTAATTCGCTACTATTTTGAAACATAAAGCGCCCCCAACTAATAACATCGCTTTCACCAACGATATTACCAATACTATTAAATGTTTGATTATTTGTAACTGCTCTATTAATCGTAATTCCGTTAGTGTCGTTTAGTTGTAGTGCTATAGTCCCTGTTGTTGGGTCAGTTGTTCTATCGGATTGTAACGAGAAATTAATTTCTTCTGTTGATATTATATTTAATGAGTTATTAGCGTCCGCTCTTTGGAATATTCTTCCATCAGTGCTTAATAACTGTTGCCCTAAAAATGTTGCATCATTCTCAACGCGAGTTTCATTAAAATTACTTATACCGCCTACTGTTAAATGGTATGAAAAGTTATACTGTCTTCCTATTCCTACTGTTGCCGTCGTTGTGCTTCCTATTCTTAAACGATAATCCCCTCCTGTGTCGTGTAAAATCATTTCCGTTCCATTTGCTGGGTTGCTCGGGTTCATACATCTAAACTGTCTGTTTCTGAATTCAAACACTCCCTGTGTGTCTCTAATTCTAAGATTATAATTAGCATCACCACTATTTCTAAACATATCAAACCCTGATGTTGGCAATTGAATATCTCCTGTTGAACTTGTTAAATCTAAATTACCGTCTAATTTTAAATTTTGTCTAATAATCGCACTATCAACCACATCTAATGTATAACCTCCTGTTAATGTATTTGATGCTGTATCTAGTAATAATGAATGTGCTTTAACATATTCATTAGCGTTAGAATTTAAATTTAGTATCCTACCTGTGTCGCCGACGGAATTGTAACAATCAACGCTATCATTATTGAAAGTAATGTAATTATCAGTATTTCTAACGGTAAATGATAAATTACCATCGTCTGTATTTTCTACTACTAAACCACCCGTCGGAACTGCTATTTTACCACTCATTCTATAACCTGCATTATTATTAGTTAGATCAAGTTGTTTTATTGTATCATCAGATGTATTATTACAAAATATTTTATCTCCTTGTAAAGTTATATAACTCGTAGCGTTTTTAAACTCGGCTAATACTTTATCACCTCCTCCTGTTTGATTGCTAAATAATAATCCTGCTACTGGCGATATATTAATAGTTGAGTTGTTTAATGTTAAACCGCTATGGATAACTGTAGGGGCGGAACAATCAATAATAGGATTGGCGCTAAATCTATTCGTGAAGTCTGATTTGGGAACTCTTAGAGCGAGTAGATTATCAATATCTGTATCACTATAACCCCCTCCGCCAATATTAGCATCAATATAGGTTTTATCATAATAATTTGCTTGTGTTTGTGTTACTGTATAATAGTTTGAAAATGTTGTATCAACCTCACTTTTATTATAGTAATTAACCCCTAATTGGGCATTAGTCTGGTAATTGGTAGATAAATTTGTGTCTATCTGCGTTGATGTATAATAGTTAGTAAATGTTGTGTCAATCTCCGTTTTATTGTAAAAATTGGTTGCTAAGACTGTGTTAGTTTGATAATTATTCGTTAAGTCATCATTAATAGCATTAATATTATTGAAATTCTGTAGCTGTTTTGTATTTAAAACTGCTATGGCATCGGTGTTTGCTGTTACTTCTGTTGTGTTGTTTATGTCGCTTAATTCTGTTTTCGTTGCGTATAGGTCACTTAAATTTGTCCCGCTTACAATAACGTTATCCGCTGTTAATGTGTTTGTATTATTGAGTGTCAAAGGCATTAGTTAATATTAATAAAATAGATAATTATTTTATTAATATTATTTCATTGTTTAATCATACACCTTTAAACCTAAATCCTTAATTTCAAGTATCTGTTCTGAAAGCATCGTGATATATATTTGGTCTGGCATTTCATTAGCAGGAATGGCAGAACCTGCTGGTTTCACTTTTATAACCATCTGTTGCCCAGCACGTAGATTTAGACCGGAATAGCTACTGTCAATTACCTTTTCGAAATTAAAACCAAAGATAAACTGGCGGTCTCTATATTGAATAAAATCAACGGCGAGACTATGTTGATGAAATAGGGGAAGGTTTAATGCTTTCCGTAAATGATAAAAGCATTGTGTTAGTGAATTACAAGGGTATTCAGGGAATAGTTGAGAACCGATTTGAATTTGCCATTCTAAATCTTTATTAAGATCATAAATACCTTCTGCTTGTTCGTCGTGGGTTTGGTGTGGATGATAAAAACGACAAAATTCTTTATCCGCATACTCATACCCTAATGAAGGATTACCAGATTTGTAAAATGTAATGAAAGATGCTACAAGTTTGGAAACGGAACGAATAACAGGGACGCTAATACTACTTAAACCAGCTACGCTTTGTGATTGTGTGATGTATGTTGTATAAGTAATGGGTAGTCCCTTTCCTTCTAACAAATGTTTGACATATTCGTTATTTAAATTATTGTCCAAAGCAGAAACGTCACAGGCACAAAATATATTTTCCAAATGGAAGTTTGTGCTTGTATTAGAAGCATTACCGCCAGGAAGGGCAATGTCTTTTGTAAATTTCGTTCGGAGGTCTAACCCAATTCCAGCATCAGCTTCATCATAATCATCAGGGTTAATGACACAATCTGTCGTAGCATTTACTAATTCAAGTTCAATTGTTAGGTTGCCCATATATTTTAGCGGAAGATACTTAAATTGAGAAAACAAACCCGCTAATGGTTTAAAACCACAAACCATTTCTTCTTTGAAACCAGGGCAAGTTGTTGAATTAACGTCATAATCTAAACGAGTTCCAACTTCATTGTTTAAACTTTTCACTTCGTCATCATATCTATATCCGAAACTTTCATTGGCTTCATCTTTTCTTGCACCTTGTGACATCATTTTAGAAAACATATGATGAACACGGTTGTAATTGTCAAAATCTTCTACTACCTGAGATCCAGCAATAATTCTTATACGTCTGAAAAAAGAATACGCGGGTGATAATGGGCGAAGTTTTCTGTTTAATGTTGTGTCATTGTTTTTAACAGTAAAGAATATACGAACCGATTGAGGATCTAACCAAGTATTGTCTTCACCATTCAGAGAAATTTTAATTACCCTTGCCCCACTCTGTGGAGTATAGATATTTCCACCACTCGGGTAAAATCGGACACTTCGTTTATTTTGCACATAACTTGAACCTTTGTTTAATTTAAATGAGAGGTTGTCAATGAGAATATCTTCTGGACTAAATGTTTCCATTATATATAAACAAAAGTAGAAATTTAATTTATACAATTAATCAAATAAATTAAACTTAAACTTAATATTTTCTTGTTTCTTGGCTTTATTCTTAACTTTAATTTCATTCACGGTGTCGTTGCCTTCATTTTGCTCAATTAGCTTCCTTACCTCTTCGTAAGCGTTTTGTTTAAACTTTTTCTCTTTGGGTTTCTTCTCCATTTGTTCGTATGTTGTGGCTTTGTAAGAGAACATTATTATTACTATTGAGATGTTAATTAAATTGATCTAAAAACTCATCAGTTGTTATAGGTAAATTTCCTGGTTTGTTATGAACATTAGCAATATCAGCATAACTATGGTTATCAAGTGGGTTTAATGTTCCTCTATTTAATGTTAAACTGCCTTTATCAAACATACTAACAACATCGCCCGTCTTTCTTATTCTTAGATTTGTTCCGGTATCTTCTGGTGACTGACCTGACACAAAAGGAGAACCATAACTTCTACTTCTAAATATATTGTTATAATCATTATTTATTTGTTGTCCCACAGCCGAACCCAATGAGTGACTAATGACGTCGGTAATTCCATAATGTTTCTTACCGTCAATTTCAATCGCACCGTCTTTGATGAATTTATCAACGTCTTTGTATCTTTTGGTGTGTTTAGTTTGATAAAGTGGTAATTTTAGATCATCATAAACATCTCTCCCGCTTTTAGTTCCTGCTATGTATAAGATACTGCCATTTTGATAAATTCCATTGGGGTTTTCGTATGCTAGTTTCAATCCTTGAGTATCAGTTAAGAAGGTCTCCGTCCCTGCTAATTCTTCACTTACTTCATTGTGAATATTGCTTCTCGTTTTGGGCGCTTCGTATGGTTCAAAATCATCTCTCCGTTTGTGTTTAAACATTATTAAAATAGATTATAAAATTAATTTTGTTAAATTATCAAAGATAATTTAATAAATTCTTTTAAAATTTAAAAATTTGTCATTTAATAATAATGCTCAAGTTCAAAAAAGTTTATATTGACAGCTACTATAAAGTAAGTGGCGCTTCATCAAATTTTATAATAGATCTACCTGAAACGGTGCAATTGGAAGAGAATATGCTATGTCAAATACACGAGGTAAGCATTCCCCACTCTTGGTATTCTATCAACAGCACCAACAATAATTTATATTTCAGACACCAAGTGATACCGCCCGGAGTTATAGCAGGGATCACTTATCGTAAAATAACCATACCAGAAGGCAATTACACAGCGGTTGATTTAGCACAAACAATTGAAATAGCACTTAATCTACTGGTTGATACGGTGGATAGGCCCAACACTTATTCAATAAGCTATAACAGTTCCACTAACAAATATACATTCAGTTCCAACTATTCTACGGTCATCTTTGTTGTTTTAACTGATGGGGAAGTAGCACCATTAGCAGGTAGTTTTAGTGATCCGGTTGATGTTAATAATTTGAGTTCAATAAACCGAGTAATTGGAAACACAACACCCGCCACTGATGCTTATACAAACGTAGCTCCTTATGTGACTAATTTTGTAGACCTAACACCAGTGAAAAGTATATACATACATTGTAATGAAATTAGCAACTATAATCAACTAACAGTAGCCGGTAATTCTAGCATAGTTAAAAAAGTCCCCGTTAATGTTCCCTACTTAGGTATTATAAACGATAATGAGTTAAGCACCGTTGATTATATTGATGTAAGTAACAAAATGCTACGTAGGCTAAATTGGAGATTGACAGACCATTTGAACCAAACAATTGATTTGAACAATGTTGACGTATCATTTACTATCACCTTTTTTAGAGGATAAATGTATTTAAACATATAAAAACTTATATAAACATATAAATGCCAGACTATCAAAAAGGTAAAATATATAGAATATGGGATAATGGATATAAGAAGTGTTACATTGGTTCAACGTGTGAAGACTTAAGTAGAAGAATGACTGGACATAGGAAAAACTTTAAAATACATAAGCGAGATGGGAAAGGTTTTACAACCGCCGATATGTTGTTTGATGAATATGGTATTGAAAACTGTAAAATTGAACTGGTTGAAAATTTCCCTTGTAATAGTAAAGCAGAACTTCACGCAAGAGAGGGACATTACCAAAGAGAAAACGATTGTATCAATAAGAATATAGCAGGTAGGAATATGAAGCAGTATAGTCAAGATAATAGGGACAAGATAAGCGAATATAACAAAAACAGGTATGAAGCAAAGAAGGAGCGTATCTTACAACAACAAGAGAAGTATAGAGGAGACAAAAGAGAAGTAATTAGGGAAAAACAGAGACGGCCGTGGACTTGTGAATGCGGTGTAACTATAACAGCAGGGAACAAGTCTCATCATATGAAATCGTCAAAGCATCAACGCTATCTAAATCAGATGAACCAACAAGAACCATTAAACAATTCTTAAATTTGTCTATATTATTTCTATTTACAACAAAAATAGAAAAAATATAGAATATAATATATGTCAGAAGTGCCTGAAACAGTTATTGAAGAAGACAACAAAAACGATAATGAAGAAGTGCCTGAAAAAAATGAAGAACCAAAAGCAGAAGAGATCAAGGTAGAGACACCAGAAGAGACAACAAAAGCAGAAGCGCCTAAAGAAGACGAGCAGTTTAAAAACAAAACAGACAGGATGAAAAACAAAAGGGTCAAATGTGAAGGATGTCAAGCAGAAATGACACTAAAAACGCTAAGATATTCACATAAATGTAATGGTAAAACCGAAGATAAACCAATTAAACCAAAACCAAAAACAAAAGCAGTAGCGGTTAAACCTATTGAAAATCAAGTGATAAAAGCAATACCACCTACAAAAGTTAAAGAGCAAGTTACACAACACAGCGAACCGATTGAAGTTAAGACGAAACAGCAACCCATCATAAGAATGAAACCGCCTCCAGAACCAGTGAGGCAACCAACGGCTACAGAATTACTACATCAGTCGTATAATGAAATCAAAAGGTTAAGACAGCAAGAAAAACAAGAAAAGATACAACGGTTCAGATCCAGTATGTTTTAATTGTTGTTAATATTAATTATTATCTAAATTAATATTAATAATGAGTATGTTTAAGAGCAAAGCGGAATTCAAACGCAAACCCCAAGTCCAAAGATACTACGATATTGATGATACCTTCGGTGTTGCTTCTCGTAGGAAGTATATGAACGATATGAAGATGATGATTGAAGAAGCGGAGAACCGAGGCAAAAATGTTAGACTTCGCAATGATTGGCTACAACATCAGAAGAAAGCAATATATCAAGGAGAGTTAGACGCCGTTAATCGTCAGTTGGAGAGGCCGATGATGCCAGTAAGAACAAAGGAAGAACTAGAAAAGAGACAAAAAGAATTAAAAAATATAATGGCGGAAATAATCTAATTTGTATTATATGATTAAAACATTAAAATCTGAACTAAGACTTAGACCGACCTACGATGAACTGATAGGAATGATTGAAGCACAAGGCGATCCTAACAGACCACCCATTGAACAAGTTATTGACAGAAGGGCTACCTTATTTAGAAACAACCAATTCGGTAGTCAATTTGATAATGTTGATTTTCTAGGCTTGAAGAAACAAGAAGAAGACAAAGTTAAGGAAGACTTAAGACAAGCTGAACTCAGAAAAACGGCAATGGCTACGGGTTCATCAATGGGAGTGTTGAGTTATGATGGTAGAACGCCGGTAGGTGCTTATAACGCGGAGGGCTTTGAAACACCCGATAGTGATGATTATCGGATGTCACTAGATCAAATTAACAGAGTAAGAGCAGAATTAGACGCTGGGCTACAAAGGCAACAAGAGGCACAACAGGCATCATCATCAACAGTTAGAAGTGATTTAGACGAAGCACATAGTCAATCTTTACCTGTAGGCGTTCCTGTTCATTCAATAGCAACAGATGAAGAAGAAGAAATGCCACCTTTAGAAACACCTACTGAAGTGGCAGAGGAGGGGGAAGAAGAAGAAGAGGCAACCGATGATGAAGAAACACAAGTGCCCCCACAATCTAGAAAACATAAGGAAACAATAGATTATAATGAAAACATTGAAAGATGGAGACAAAAAGACATATCAGTAGATGACATACTGTATCAATTACATTTAAGAGGAATAAAACTAACGGAAGAGCAAGAAGAGGAAATGGACAAACTTAAAATTAAAGGTAAGGGTAAAACACCAACTAAAAAAGATTATTTACTAAATTTTGTGGAAAGACTTATACAAACGGGCAAGTGGGCGGACGAAGTCAATGACCAACTTTTAAGAAGTAGGATGGAAGAATGGGTGCAGATGAAGAAAGGAAAAGGCAAAGGTATGATCAGAAAAGCGTTTGAAAGCGCGGGTAGTGCTTTATTAGATGCAGGTAAGGAAGTCGCAAAGGATGCGTTAATCGCAGGTGCTCAAAGTGCCGTTATGAGTTTGTTATAATATCTAAAGCTAATATATATGTTAAGATTGAAACCCACTTATGAAGAAATGTTAAGGGAGGCAAGAACAAGAAGATTAAGAATATTACCAGAAAGGGAAAGAAGGACACAACAAGGAATGTTATTAGATGAGGTGGATTTTGATGATTTTGATCTAGATAAATATGATAAAAAGATCATAATGACTAACGAGAACCCCCAGAAAGGAACGCAAACTGATTTATTTAGTGACCATTCTTCATACTCATCTACATCGGAAAGTTTGAAGACAGCAATTGAACCAGACAAAGAAGAACAACAGGTTGAGAGTGAGCACTCAATGCAATCTAGTAAATCAAGTAGCAAATCAAGCGAAAAATCAGAAGAACAAGAACAACAAAAATCATTGATGAGAAGATTGTTTGATAGTTTGTTTGACGCTTCGTCAGAAGCCTCGCGAGACATTCGTGATGAGGTGGAAGTAGAAATGCCAGTATCGCGACAAACAAGTCATGATAGCGGAGCAAGGGGAAGCAATGAACCAATGCCTACTAAAAAAGATGAAACACCCATACAATCAAGTTCATCATCATCATCATCATCAAATAGTAGAAGTGTTTTATTACCAGTTGAAAGTGCCCCTATTAGCGTCAATAGTTCAAGAAGCCCAACTATAGAATATGTTGATGAAGAAGATTTACCTGTCAATGTTTCAAGTAGTTCTTCAAATAGAACCATTCAGTATGTTAGCTCTAGAAGCTCAAGAAGTAGCCGACCCATAACAATTAGTTCGGGCTCACGATAAATATCTAAGATATATTAATGGTTGAAATAATTATTAAAAAATCAAGTAAAGATGGTAAGAAATATGATGCTGTCATTGATGGGAAAAAGACAGTTTCGTTTGGTGCTACTGGATATTCTGATTTTACTAAGCACAAAGATGAAGATCGTAAAAAGAATTATATAGCAAGGCACAAACCTAATCAAGACTGGAAGGATCATACAACTGCCGGTTTCTGGGCCAAAAATATTCTCTGGAATAAGCCTACCATTGAAGCATCAGTAAGAGATACCAATCAAAAGTTCCCAAAACTGAATATAAAAATGAAATAATTATTAAAAATATTTTGATAATTATTTCGCAGAGCAATTACACCCAACACACCAAGCTTCGCAGTTGTCGCTTTCGTGGGCGATATTGTTGTCTAGCCTCTGGGCTGTCATATTACTCGTTAAGAAGCCGTTCTTAAATTCAAATTCAAAGTTACAACCGCAGTTGTTACAATGACCGTAGACTCTCTTCATAAACCAACTTGGATTAATATACTTGCTGTCGTTTATTTCTCTATTCGCTTTCTGATCTTGTAGCTTATATGTATTAATCTTGTTAAGCCAATACTTATGCAAGGTTGTTTCGTTCAGTTCATTCTCTGCTTCGGCACTCTCGTAGAACAAGACATTATTAAAATCGGTGCTTCTGGTCAAGGCACACCACAACCACTCACGAGTTACTAAATGCGACTTCTCCCACTCGTGTATAACGATCTTACCGTCAATTGATGCCCCTTGCGCGGAATGGCAAGTGGTGCAGTAGTCGTATCTGAAATGCTTGTCTAAGGTGGCTATGTCCGTTAAATACTGCTGTTTGGACTTGACATTCTCTAATTTAATTGTGTTCTTGGATATGCCTACGATCTTAAACCGGTAATTAACATTGAACTTGACGTTGTTTGTTTTCTTGTATAATCGGCAGATTAAGATCTCGCCCACTTCATACTTATCTGTTTTACCCAAACTCTTTCGGATTGCGTTAGACACCGTTAAGCACCTCATATTCGTATATGCTATGTTCTTCTGTGATTCTGTCATATCACCGGTTGTATTAAAATACTTATGAACAAACTCGGATAAAGATAACTTATGAAGCCACATATCATCATACATCATATCTAATATTTTTCTGTTGCCTTCTGCTGTTGGTTCTCCTTGTTGTCCTAATCTCTTACATATGGTAAGCATAACGTTATACTTGAAGATCTGATCAATACATTCATCTGCGTATTCGTCCGGCTTCCTTGTATTAGTTAGATCTTCAATGGGCGGAAGCTGTTTGACATCACCCGCTCCGATTATGATTTTATTCGGGTTTCGTTTAACAAACTCCCTAATTCTATTTAGGATATGCGTTCCATTCATATAGATCTCGTCAAAGACTATACAATTATAACTGCTATGGTCAAACTCGGGGAGCTTCTCCCCATCGCCAACGGGTATGGCAAAAAACTTATTGGTAGTCACAGCGTCGTCGTCAATATTTTGAGATAAGCTGTTCTGAGGCACTACGAACAAAGTATTATATCCTAACTTGCTGAAATGCTTCGCTATATGCGACTTGCCACCACCTGCGTATTTAGATCGGATCATCATAGGATTATTTGTTACGATATCTTTTGCTATGCTTTCGGTGTCCCACTCGTTTTCTATGGGTCTGGTCTCATTGCTAACTACGGGAATTGGTATCAGTTCGTTCTTTTTTGGTGTCCACTGCTCTGTCGGTTCTGCTATGTTTTTACTCTTCTCGTGTCTCCACCCGCCGATACGATCTGAAAACTCTATTAGGTTCTTAGCACGTCTTAAATGCTCCTTCCGGATTACGAAGGCATCTGTTTTAACACTCCATACCCCTATATGGTTGTCTGTTAGCTTGGTGTAGTCGGTGTGCATTTTAAAGTTATGGTGTTGTAATAATAATTCTTTGATGTATATATATCCGTTTCGTAAGGTGGCTTTATCGGTCACTGTTAAGCAATAATATTTTCTGTCCATCTCTTTTTCTACGAAATCTGTCGCGCCGTTAGGTAACTCAATTTCATCAACATACATACCCGAGATTCTGTTAATCTTTCCTCCGATCTTGTTTTGATAATATAAGGCTTCCTTTAGAGTATCAAAGGCATAGCTTTTATGGGCTTTGTTCGTGTTCTTCTCAAGTAGCCCGAAGTTAACATTGGCTATTAGTTTTTTGATTCTGATGTCTTCGGCTGGTTTGTCAGAGATGTCTGTCTTCCATAACTCCGCTGTGATCTTCCTATAATCCACCTTGTATACTCTGGATGGTTGCTTATAATAAAGAATCTTACATTGCTTCACGAAGTGCTTTAAAAACATACCATATACTAAAGTGTAGGCTTTATTGAAAAATAAACTCCGCTTGGTGGGCTTGACCAAGTAAAGAGTGAGATCGTGAAAATCTGTCACTGTGCCACTGAAGGGCTTCCATATATCAAACTGAGTGAATACCGGTATCTCGGCGATCTTGTTAAACGCAGATGTGTAAGCTTTTCTTACATCTATCTCCGTAGTCACTTCTGAGGTATAAAAGTATTTGTCGTCTTTGTCTGTCTTAGGGTTATATAAATAATAATGTTTATTTATTTCACCCGTTGGGGGGATGGTGCGACACTCCTTGAAAATCTCTACATCTACTTCGTTGTAATATGACTTGTGTGTCGGCTTGAAGAGGGCGGTATTAAAGTTAAACATTGCTTTAGACATCTTATTGTAGATCTGTTCCGTTCTCACGCAGATGGAACCATCTATAGAATTGTTCACTAAGTTCTGGGTCTTAACCTTGTATTTAATCTCTTTGTGGCTCTTGTTGTTTATCTTGATCTTAAACTTGAAGTTAAGTTCAGATACGAACCCTGCGCTAAACCTAACCTGTGGCTCATACCCCGCCTGTTTGCTAAGATAAAAGAGATGAGACAGATCGTAGCCATTATATACCAATGTGTATTCGCTGTGCTCTGTGTATTTCCGTATGTCGTCTAGGGATGTGATCATTTTACATTCCACTGGCTCTTCCTTCTCGTTAAGGTGATAATCTGAAGAAGCCTTAACAGATATATTATAATTACTGCTTTTTGGTATCATCTGCTTCAACATATTCACATTATCACTTGCCGTGTAGATGTGACTGTTCTTCACTATAGCGTATAAGGCTGGGATGTGATGGTTTCTCTTTATTGGGTCGCGTTTATAAATTAGATTCTCAAACGTATCGTATATTCTCACTTGCAAGTTAAAATGTTCAAACACCTTCGCCATATCTGTTATTGACGCCCCTTTTGTTTTAAAATCTTCTTCCGTCTTATTTATGATCTTTAGGATGGCTTCTTTTGTTAGTTTGTTCTTCTCTCTCTTGTGATCTCCCATAAGGGTATCCTTATAATAATCCGTCAAGGTGTTAAACCAACACTCGTTCTTAACGTAATGTTCTACTTTAATGGCTTCCTTAAAGGTCTCATACTGTGGATCTAAGGGTGTCTGAATATATCTGTGATACATACTGACATTCACTGTGTTTGTTAGATCTTCGTCTTGTGGATTGAAAGCATCGGCGCTATCTACCCTTTCTGCGTAATTAACTTTAATACAAGCAATGTAACCTTCGGCATAACCGACATCTGCTTTAAAACTGTCATCTGTCATCAATAACATCTTGAGCCTATGAAATGTTTTTGTGTCGGCCTTCTCGTCTCTAAATATTCGTCTCCCCGCTAGGTTTTCAACCCACGGTGTTGTGGCTACATTGGCTGATAGATCACGCATATAAATAGGAACGTATGCCCTACCCCTGCTGTCTTTGAAAGATACTGATAATCCTTGGTGTGATTCTGTCTTCAGTTGGTATAAATGGACATTGATTGAATATTTTCTTGGTTTCCTCGGGTTGGTTCTTCCCGTTCGTTTGTTGTCTTCTTTTGCTTGTGCCATTCTCTGACCTAGTTGTTCTTTATCCTTGTGCTTGTCATAGATCTTGTTGTAGTCTTTTTCCGCTTTAGTTTTTTCTTTGTCTGTTTTTGCGGTGGTGAGTTTCCTGATTAAATTGTCTGCTGTGGTGAATTGGGCGATCTTACGATCTGAATACAAGTTAATTATGTTTTGAACTTTTGTTCTGGTGGCTTGGGTGATGCGGTTTCTTCTGTTGTTATAAAATGTTTGTAGTGCTTCTGTATTACGCTTAATGGCTTTGGACATATACTAATATAATTAAACTATATATTAAAATTTCCCTTTAAATGGATTTTTCTGAAGATTTCTTTTAAAGAAAATGCATCTAAAGAAAAAAATAATATATATAGTATAGTAATATGAGCAAGAAGCCCGAGGATATGACAATAGAAGAAATCAAGGAACAACTCGCTATATACAACAGGCTGTATTATCACAAGCGCAACAAGGAAGAGGCATACATGCAAAAGAAACGGGAATCTGCACAAAGACACAACCAGAAAAAGAAGATCAAGGAGTATGAACAAGCTAACAATATCACACTGAAGCCCGAGGAGATTAACGATGAATTGCTATCAGAAATATTGAATGCAAAGAAGCCGATGAAGCCCAAGCACGGTTCGGCAAAATACGACATGAAGAACTGCAAGATCATAATGCCGATGTCCGAATGATGATTTAATTTAGTTATTAAATCATTATTTTCTTTTGTTTTTATATGAGTGAGAAACAAAAAATTATTAATGATGTCTATTTTGATCGCGCGGGGTTTGGCTCAAAAAGCCGGACTTTAGAAGAAGCGCGGGAGAAAGACAAAACCATCACCATGTCTGATATTAACGAGTTTTTTAGGAAGAATGTTGATCAAAAGCGAAAGCCCGTCGGTTCAAACAGCTTTGTCGCCCCCCATTCAGCATACGAGTATCAGATGGACTTATTTTTTATAAATGATTTGGAAGATCAAAAATTTAGAGTAGGGATGTTGATGATTGATATATTTGATAAGTTTATGCATGTCGTGGCAATTAAAGGTAAGAAGGAAGAAGATTTAGCGAGTGGAATGATTGAGTGCTTACATAAAATGGGGAAGAAGCCAAAAATAATTTACACAGACGACGAGGGAGCAATGAACAAGGAGGCAATACAAAAGTATTTACAGGAACAGAACATAGAACATCATAGGACTAGGGCGCATCCAAATTTCAGCGAAAGAGCCATTAGGACGTTCAAAGATTTATTATATCGGCGTGTTGAGGCGGATCAGAAAAAGGGTAAAGACAATATTCAGTGGACTGATTACATTTTTGAAATATTATTAACATATAACAATAAAATGAAACATTCCGCTACTGGTTTCACCCCAAAGGATGCCAGAAAACCGAGCAACGAATTAAAAGTTAAACTGCATTTAAATATAAATGCTAAACGAAATCGGGTCTATCCTGATTTAGGCGTCGGGGATGAAGTCAAAATATTTAGGAAGAGGAAACCCAATGAAAAAGAACGTGTATCAAATTGGTCGCAAAATGTTTATACCATAGAAAGAATTGACGAAAAATTGGGTCAGAAATATTATTATGTTGAAGGAAATGATAGAGCGTATTTGCGCTTTGAGTTGTTAAAAGTTTAATTTTTCTTTTGATAAAAACTTTTCTTAAGAAAAACATCTAAAGAAATGACACCTATACATATTAACAGGGAAATGTTCACTCAGAAAGAACAGGATGAAATAATCAACAATTTCTTGGATGTTATCAAGGTTAGAGATTACATCAGGGAAAGTAGGGGAAAGAGGGATAAGTGTAAATGTAGGGATTGTAAAAAACATGATCATTATTGCACATTATACGAATTGCCACTACCAGAAAATATTATTAATAATATCTATGGCTTTACTTATCGGTGCTATGATTGTGAAAAGAGGAAAGATAAAGAGGAAGAATTAGAAGAACGACTTGAAATCAATGATTTATGCTTATTTGATGTTGATAAGCTTATTTTAAGCTTGGAACGCATATTCCCGTTATATGATTCCGTCAAACATGTGATCACAAACATAACTATGAAGAGATACAACATGTTTAAGAAGTTATTTAATGAAATGATGTTTTGCAGAGACAAAAAAGAAATAAAGGAATGGATACAATACAAAATGAAATATAATATTAATGCTACAGCGTATGATTTTAACAAAATCGTTAGAACACTATTGAATAAACCTGTGTTTGACTTATTGGCTTAAACAAGCATAACATTAAACTCTTAATGTTATGGTTGGTGGTTATCCTAAACCCTAAAAGTTCACTACACCCTAGGTGTCAAACTTGATTTTGGTGTTTTTTTTGTTTTCTGCTTGTTTGTGTATGGGTTTTTCCAATGCTTTTGTTGCGTTTTTGGCGTTTTTATCGTTTTGAAGCATCCTAAACCCTAAAATTTCACTACACCCTAGGTGTCAAACTTGATTTTGGTGTTTTTTTGTTTTCTGCTTGTTTGTGTATGGGTTTTTCCAATGTTTTTGTTGTGATATTTGTGTTTTTATCGCTTTAAAACCGTTATGTTTCAAAATTTGGGGCTTATTTTTTTTTGTATTTTTGTTTTTTATTGTCTTATTTTTTTGAAAGTATTTTTAATATATTAACCAAGGCACTTGCAGAGGTAGAGGTGGAACTGGTCGTAGCGCTCGGCGTTGTAGTGACCGAGGATGCGTGTAGCTCCTCATGCAGGGGGGAGTGGGAGTAGGTTTGTTTAGGGGTTGGGGTTCGGCTTCCCATCTGCGCAATCCGACGATTTTGGCACTTCTTGCACTGGTTTGTTTGGTAGTCTCACTCATCCGCATCGCCCCCAAGCTCTTTGAGCCTAGAGCGCACGGCACCGAGCCACTCGCCCTTGCCCCACACCGACAGCTTCTCAAGCACCAAGTCGTAAAGATACTGCTCTGCGGCGTTGCCCCGATTCTCCAACACCTTGAGGTGCTCCTGATCCCGCAACCCGTGGGGAAACATCCTGCAACCCTTGGGGAAACATCCCGCAACCCGTGGGGAAACATCCCGCAACCCGTGGGGAAACATCGCACACTAAAATCCCTTATTTCTATGGGGGGAAGCATGTTTCCCGAGGGTGCGTTTCACGGGGGCTTACGGGAAACATCCTGAGAGAAAGGGGTCGGGAAACACGAACCTCAAGGAAACATGAGTCCTTCAGAGCCTTCATTTCTTGGATCTTGTCCACTGTGAACTGCACCTGATTTGCCACACCGCGGGAGGACTCAATCGCCTTCTTGTATTCCTTGAGGGCATTCAAGTCCAGATGGCGAAGCCAAGCCATGTCGTTGAACGTCTCAATGCCAAAACATGCTTTGACCAGATCGGGGTCAGTCTCCTTTGGTCTCATCTCGGATAAGGTTGCCCGTCGCTTCTTGGAAGTGCCACCACGCCCTCCAAACTTGATGTTCAAAGTGTGCCCGTCCTTCACATCCAACTCATCAAGCTTCCAACCACCATCCATCACGTCAAGGATGTCACGGTCGTGCCACATCATGTCGTCGCCTCCTGCGATTGCATCACAGCTCAAGGTGATGTCGCCGTGGTAGAACTTCTTCAGCTCAAAGAGCCCCGCCACGAAATAGACAAAGTCCCTGCACGTAAAGAACTTGTTGATCTCAATCTCCTTACTGATGTCGTTCTCGGTGTTGGTGAAGACCTTGACGTAGACGGTGATGAAGTCCTCGTTGGTAGGGGTGTGCCAGTCGGGGGTCAACATCTCAAACTTCAGCACGTCACGCTCCTTCATCTCCAAGTAGACGAACTCCAAATCGTCCAACGGCATATCGCCACGGAAGAACGCAAAGTGAGCAGGGTGTTGCGTGAAGCACTCAAAATGACCAAGGATCTTGAGCTTCAGGTCAGACACGGTGGAGTGCTTGTGAACGAAGTAGACCTCGCGCTTGATATTGAAGTGCGGGGAGGGGAACTCAACGGCAATGAAGATGTAGTCCAGCTCACCGAAGTCACTGCTGTTGGGACTGCCGTCGTCTCCGTCATCATCTCCGTCGTCGTTGTCGTCGCCATCATCACCTCCGGGACTTAGGCGCTTGTGTTTGTGAAGACGACCCTTCAGCTGAAGCACCAACTGCTTGAGCTCACGGTTTTCAACCTTCAAGTCTGCGTTCTCGGACTTGATCGCGTGGCTCCAGTGAGGCTTGGGATCTCTACGGGTCGTCTCTGTGACCTTCGGCATCACGCCCTCGTCTGTGCCAAGCGGGTAGCCATCCGACTTCTCAGGGACGACTGACATCGCTCAAAGAGGGCAGTGTATGCACAAAACTGAGACTAAACACTACATTGAGCAACACACAAACAAACGATCGCTTCTATTGCGGTCTTGCACCCAACGAACTGGCGCCACA
>CAJNDS010000802.1:717500-751191 GCA_905221605.1 Symbiodinium natans
TTGCAGCCAAGCCTGCTGTCCACACGAAAGCAGAGCAACACACATTTCGAGAAAACTGAGGGCTGCAATTGACATGTTTCACAGTCACATGTCGTCGCCGCAGTATTTGCATCCCAGTCCTGCTCATTCAATGCGTGCTGATGAGTCACGACCTTGAATTGGCCATGGCGTTCGTTTGTTTCCGCTAAATGTGTTTATTCCGTGCGCTGTCTTGCATGGTCGCTGTAGTATTCAGAATAATCGCAGAAAACAGGCGAAGCAGCACAAACAGCCCTGTTTCCAACCAATTCTGCTAGCAAGCTTCTTGTGATCACCGCTTTGCGAAGAAATTTAGTTAAGTTCAAGCCACATGATCACGCATGAACTTGGAGGGTTCATGCTGCGCCAGAAGCGTGTGTGAGCATGTACCTCGGAAGATTGGTACTAAACCAAGAAGCCACAGTTCTTAATAGACAAGCCTGCCGACCATAGCTGAGCTGACATCCCGAGATGGGTGCTGGACTAAGTAGGAGTGTGCACAGTTTCAGGCCGCTCGGAAGCCTTGAGCAGTGGCATGGGTCGCCGACTGACAGGTGCAGCATGTGCCCGCAGACGACCTCAAGTGTTGGCGGAGGGCGAGACACCTTTTTGGGAGGACTGGTGGAAATGCGGTGACAAGGATGCTGCTGACCGTGAATTGGGTATTCTTGGAGTGTCCAGGAAGTTGGCAAATCAAAGGCCTCGCATGCCGGCATCTTAACAAATAGCTATGTCAGCTATGTGCCTCGTCTTCCCATGTGTTTGTTCAATTGTGTACATGTGGGCTCCCAACGATTCGCATCTCTGCACCTCGCTGCCCACGACGAAGCTGCGGACTGCTCAATCCACTGTTGTCTTCCAGATGACACATGCAATCATCATGTTTGGGCATTGGTCCGACTGAGCACGTACTCTCAGCGCCATGTGTGCCACTGCGTTCCACGTGTACTCACTCATGGCTGATCCTGTCTCATCCAGCGGCGATGGGTCCAGCGTGCGAGCATGGCACGACTACGATTGGGAGGCATCGCATTTTGTGTCATCATTGCTGTCAAACTCACTCCACCGAAGACCGGTAGCTGCGCGAGATTTAACACTCAACCGACTTAACCAATTGGCGGAGGTTTCCCTTGCGCACGCTCATGTTTGCCTAGATCTTTCGTGGGGGGGGGTCTCCTCCTTAGTCCTTTTCCTCATTGCTTCAAAAAAAGAGGCTTAATTAAGATGATTTGTCTCCTCAGGAGTCGTCCCCCCCCCCTTCATCCCAATCTTACATCCTAGTGTTGACTGCTTGTGTTGTTAAAAGTTCTTGATACTTGATACTGTACCCATCGGAATAAGAGCTTGAGGTAGGGATGTTGGGCCTGAAACGTGCAGATGGAAGTCAAAACACAACCTTTCATGTGGCCCAGGAGGTGATCGCAGGTCGACAGTCAGCCGGAAGGTACTTCGTTCGAAGTGGCCTTGTCCGCAAAGACAAGCTGATTGGATTTGTGCCTGCCGGACGCCATCCGTGGCTTGGCGTGTCAAGCGTGCACACATCCAAAAGGTGAGATGATGAGGGTTTGCATGATGAGCTGCAGCGCGCATGTAACCCTGTAAGAGTTGTGAAAATGTGCCGCTGCCGCTGAAGGCCAACTGCCATTGTGCGAAATTTCCGAGGGCTGCAAGCTGGGCTTTGCACCCTGGGTTGTGGCACGCACAACCACCTCACGAATGCAGTGCTCTACGTGCTGAAGAAGGTAAGTCAAAGATAGATGAGCTGCAGTGGCCCCAAGCTCCCGGTGTTTGGGGTTGTCCAAAACCACTATTCTAGGGTGTTTCAAGTCGTCACTAGCAGTCTGATGAGAGCACAGCCAATGTCTCCATTGTGAAACGTTTACTAGCTCTTTTTCAGCTGTGGTATTTCCAACCATCCGCCACCTGTCACTTTCCCAAGCCAATCTTACCCCCTCAAAGATCGCCTCCTTGACGTTTTCTTCTTGATGTAAGCTGGCATGGTGTTCCATTCTCGCTGAATGCACTGGCGTAATGAATCCCTCCTGCCTCGCATGAAGCCAGTTTCCTGAGTGGTTAGGTTTCATGAACCGCGGTTTCCTGAATCGCGGGTTGCTGTGTTTACTGAATCCTGGTTTCCTGAAGCGCGTCCAGTTTCTGAATCGCACATTGTTCTTCCTGGCTTACCACTTCGAAAGTGACACGCTCAATCGGAAACGTATCAATCGCAGCAACAGCAGGTTCTGAAGCTTTGCTGCTTTCAGAAAGTCGCGAGGGATTCAGCAAACTATTGCGGTAGTTTTGGAATATAGGAGCACAAAGAAGTACGTGATTACGATCTGCCGTGGAGGCACACTCGTCGAATGCCAATGGCATCCGCTTCTTAACGGAGGGTGAGGCATTGGCACTCCGAGCGACGTGCTTGCCAGACCGTTTCCTGCGCGCGGCTCAGGCTTCGTTTTTGTGGAGTGCAGCGTTGCTTGTGGGTCCGCAGTGTCGATTGGGCTGTGACAAGCAAAAGCAACCAAAAGAACTCTGCAGCATGTCAGCCTGCACGGCACGATGCGTCTCTCTTCGTCATGTACTATAGACTTCGCCAGGCGCTGGATCCTGCCGGCTCCAGCAGCTTTAGTTTGCCTTGTTGCTGCTGCACTTCTCCACCGAAGACAAATAGGCTGGGTCGTCCAAGCAGCCAGATGACGTGTGCAGAAGATACAAGTGCCAAATAGAATGTACGGACACACCTGGTGTGTCTTCGATCCCTGGAGGTGCTTGGCCAAAGGCCGTCGTCCTGCTGAGTGGTCTTTGGATTGCCGTGGGCTGGTCCAAGAGGCATCTGTTCTCAACGCTTCAGGTCTAGGAATCCCGTAATTGTCGCCTCGAGTCACCTTCCAGCTGCTACTTGCAGGACTATCTAAGTAAAGGTAAAACGGTCTACGATGTATGTGCGGAGGCGATGGCGAGATTGGCGCGATTTGGCATCTTGGAGAACTCACGAGCTCCTGAGTGCCAACGAGGAGAAGTCCCAGGCACCTGCGTCGAGAGCATACTGAAGTGATGAGGCACGTGCATGGCAGTAGGCACCCGAGGGACATTGTTCGGGACACACATCGCGTGCCGGAGTTAGGCATGTGAGCTTCATCTGGCTCAGCGTAAGGCTCCTGTCGAGTGTACGCGAGCCACGGCCAGCTTCTTCACTTAACCCTAAACCCTAAACGTCAAATTTCCAGGCATGTTGAAAAGTCCACAGCATCGCAAGCAACACAGGGTGCACTTGCAAGTCCGCCGGAGGGCAAGCAAATGGAGCAGGGATGCTGGGGGAGAGCAGCTCAGCTAGTTCGCCTAATGCTGCAGTTCTTTGCTTGCCTGTACAGGGGCTTGCAGGATGCAGCCATGTACAGTCCATCCCTCATCAGGCTTGCAGCCCCTTATTCTCGGATTCTCCACGAGCAAATCTCCCATGGAATGAGGGGTGTTAAGCAGCCATGGAGCAGAAGATGGTACAGAGTCCCCAGTTTAGCAGAGATGGCGACGCAGGGTCTCAAACATCCGCGAAGCTCGACTAGTCTGGCAAAGCAGCGAGAGGAGGAGGCCATAGATGAGACAGGGGTAATGCGCAAAAACTGGATGCGACAGTGCAAGAATTCATGACAGTTTTGACTCGTACGAAAACCTTTTTGCCAGTCGCAGTGGGAGGAGTTGGTGCAGTTGACACCACCGAAACTGCAAGAAGCGTTCCTTGAGAGATGGCCATTCCAGTTGCAGTGACGGATGATCCACTTGCCGAAGAGTGGGCTGACACACTGGGAGATCGCATCACTCCAGTGGTATGTAGAATGCTGAACAGTGCTCCGGGCGAGCATCTCGAAGAAGAGAAGGAAACACATGCCATGTCCAAGACACGGGTGATCCCTGTTTTCTGTGTGCCATGTGCAGCTTCCAAACTTGAGCAGGTTTGGGTCCTGCAGAGGACATGCAATGCTGCGATGAACTAAATGCCCGAACTGATTAGCAGTGCAATCCATCTCAGTCATGCTCATTGATCACTCGCAGTTGCTGCAAGGAATATTGAGCCTTATTTGCACAACGGCTGCAAGTTCCACTTGAGGGTGCTCCTGTTGTGTGTCGGTGACTTGAGCCTGGGACACAATCTTGCACGACAGCCCTTCCCTTACGGTCCTTTTCCCTCCCTTCCCTCTGCCAAAGCCCAGTTCGAATTGTGCCCATGCCTGCTTTAGACGTCACATCTCCACACTCCGCGCGTGCGGCTGAGGACAGCTTACGTGCACACAGACGTGCGAATGCTCCTTGCGACCACGAAGTACTGTGAGGGAAGCACCAACAGCTCACGCTTGGATGTTCACATCACGAACATGGGTGTCAACTCCACCGTGCCAGGCGTGTCGACGGGGTTGAGATGGGTTGGTCTGAACATGTATGCTCAGCACAATCAACATCTCAGTCATGTTCAAGAGTACAGCATGGCAGTCTGCAAGTTTCTCATCTTTTGCATGGAAGGATACTCCCAACCGACTCAGAACCTCGGGCTGCAGATGCTTGGGGAGAAGGTGGCAGACCACATCTTCAACGAGGCCATCGTTTGACATGGACAGGTCTTAGCAGCATCAGCTCGCGCGGATTGGAGGGATCCCCAAGCTGCAGAGGACTCTTTGGCTTTCTCCACAAGAAGACACGATAGTCAGCTGCAGAGGACTCTTTGGCTTTCTGAAAAAGAAAGGACACGATAGTCCCTCCTGCAGATCCTACAGGAAAGTACCGACTGCACAGCAAACATTGAATTTCGTTCCAACTCCAAAGCAGAAAACTTAGAACACTCTTGAAACGTTTTAGAACCTGGAAGCTGGCTGCTAGCTCGGCTGCGTGTGACTCTGCCTTTCTGCCGCTGTAGCTCACCGTAGGTCGGACGTTCCAGCATTGCAAAACCGTACTTCCAAGTCCTCACAGATGCAGCTCCAGAGCTTCCAAGTCTCAAGGGTTTGCAAATGTTTGCAAGTCTCGAAAGGTGCTGGGCGTGCTGGGAAGCACCTTGGCAAACCTTCGGGCTGCCGGGCGCCGGCATTTCTTTGCACTTCCGCCCCTCGGCATGCAAGGGAGAGGTTTAGAGGCACTAGAAGCGCCTCATGGGCAAAGTGTAGTTTTAGTTATGCTACGGCCTGGCTGCCCGATGCGATGTATGTCTTCACGACATCTTCGGCTGGTCGGGAAATCAAAGCAACTGCAGTGCATCTTCACGTGATGGCCCAGAATGTCGAAGGAACTGCTGGGAGCTTTTCGGGGCAGACTTCCTGGTGGACAGCCATCGCCTGAGCAATGAGTCCCGATGCAAACGTCAAAGATGGCCGCAGATTTTGCTAGACTGCTAGACGGTACTATAGTTCCTATAACTACTACGGCTATTCTGGTATCATAGTTCCTATAGCTACTCCAATTCCTATGACTACTATACTTCCAATAACTACTCCGGCTATGTGGTATTATTGCTGGCGTGCTGAGGCGGCGGCTCGGCGATTCTGCTGGAGATTAATCCTTCGCCTTCCTTGGCAATGTATGGGGAAGGTTCGGGGAACCGATAGCAACAGACACGAAAAGACCCCCAAAACTTGACCTTCTTCAGGCAGATCTGTGCGTGATCTCGTGGGCCCAGACCCGTTCGGTGGCCTTCCGGATGCCTGGCGGGAGCTGAAGATTGGCACAGAAAAAAGCGCTGGGGCAACATTGCGAACTCACAGCCTGCATGGTTCGCATCCTTCTGTAGCTGTGTGGAAGAGCAATGCAGAGTCTTACAGAGCTACAGGGCGTTTGCTGAGGGTGAACTTGGAGCGCCTTGAGTATTTCTGTGTAGGACATTGTAGGACATGACTTCCAAAATGAAGCGTAGGCAAGCTTCAGACGGCATGTCGGCGCCACAGGAACAGAGCTCACGCTGGCAAGCATGTTCGTTCTTAAACTTGGATGTGAATGGAATGTGCCCGTTGCCGTCCTGCTCAGAGCGCACTGACCTTGGAAAGTGCGAGATGCAACTTGAGCATCCGAATAACATGGACCAAGAGTCGTTGGTGAGCGTCTTGGACAGCTTGCTAAGCAAGCATCATCATCGGCTAGTGATGCAGATGGAGCATCTTCTGGACAGACAGGACAGGCGCCGGTCAGTCGCAGTTTCATCTCAGGGGTCAGAGCTTTTGGGGCCACCGCCTTTTCCAAAACCGGTGCCACCTGGGACGGACAGCGAGCAGGTGTGCCAAGTACCCCCAGCTTTGAACTTAGATCAAAAGGAAGGCCAAGAACGTCCATCACAGGTTGAGACAGAAGTCATCTCCCATATCCACACACTGGCATCCCGCCTTTCCAACATGCCACCCATGATTCGAGATACGTCGCTGGACAGGTCAACATCTTATGAGTTAGCGCAGGTTGCCAGCCAACGTATCATCAAAGACTCCGTGCCACCCAGCCCTCCCGAGTTGCCAGTTATCGGGCTCAGCAACCTGCGCCGTTGTCAGACGCGGCTGTTCGAGTTCGTGAACTCCTGGATATTCGAAGCTTTTTTCGCAACCGTGATCGCCACGAACTCCATCTTCATCGGAGTCACAATCCAGTGGGAATCAGCCGAGAGGACATTGAGTCTTCCTTCGACGATGATCGGTGTCCAGCTAGTGTACACGCTGATCTTTCTTTCGGAGGTACTGCTGAAACTGGCGGCCCTTGGTCCGCGCGAGTTCTTTTGCTCCGTGCAATGGGGCTGGCACTGGTTCGATGTCTTCGTGGTTGCATCAGCGGTCTTCGAGTGCTTTGTGGAGGTTGTGACCCAAGATCCACAACTCTCTGGTTCAAGCAGCAACCTTCGCATCCTCCGTGTGTTGCGGATGACTCGGCTGACACGCATCTTCCGTGTCATTCGTGTGGTGCGCTTCTTCCGCTCTTTGCGAACGCTTGTCTTCTCAATTGCCAACACGTTAAAATCTTTATTCTGGGCCATGCTACTCTTGGCACTGATCATGTACATTTTCGCCATACTCTTCACAGACATTGTGAACAATCATATGCTGGAGAACGAAGGCTCCGTGAACAATGAAGACCTTGAGAAGTATTTCGGGACCCTCCATATCTCCATCCACACATTGTTCATGTCAATTTCAGGTGGACTTACTTGGAAGGATGCATCGGGAGCGCTCTCCAACATTAGCTGGCTTTGGGTGTACGTTTTCTCGTCATACGTGGCATTCTCATGCTTCGCGGTATTAAATGTTATGACCGGAGCAGCTCGGGTGAGCCTCAGAGCAGAGCTTTTTTCTGTAGTACCTGTACTCTTTTTGGTAAGTTTACCTTCATCACTTGCACCACTTCGGCCATCCAAGTTTTGGGATCTTTTCATTTTCACACACACACACACACACACACCAAACCAAGGTCTTCTGCCAATCAGCCATCAAGGGGGCGGAGCGTGATCAGGAAATGGTGGTGCAGTCCTTGATCATGGACAAGCAACAGCTCAAACAGCCCTTGGCCGAGCTTGGGTTCCCTTTTGACCCAGAGTTTGTTTCGGTTTTTTACCAAGTAGGGTTTAGGCACGTGCACTCAAACAGGACGGTCCAAAGTCTGTAAGTAGGGTTTAGGGTTTAGGGTTGAAAGGGTCTTCTCTTGCTGCTGGAGGGATCGCCCAAGTCCATCTAGCAGAGTTGGTGCGACTTTGCTCATGTCTCGCATATTATAATGTTGAACATCAGCTCAGGTCCTTGACCAAGCTGTTTCAAAAGATGGATGATGAAGGCAATGGCTCCTTGACTCTGGCACATTTCGAGAAGCATTTTCAGGACGAGGAAGTCAAAGTCTTGTTCGAAGCCTTGGAATTGGGAGCTACTGACGCCTGGACTTTGTTCCTGAGCCTGGACCACAATGAAGACTACCAGATTCTGCCTGAGGAATTTCTCGAGGGATGCCTGCGACTTCGTGGGACAGCCAAGGCCATTGATATTTTCATGCTGCGAAGGCAGATAGGTAAGCTTGCCTTGCACCTGTCCGAGACCGCATGCAGCCAGCAGCAATTGGCACAGAAGCTGGCCGACATCCAGTAGATAGGCAAGATGGCAGACAGGACACTAGGGCACTAGGGCCTAGAATGGCCTAAAGCCTAGGCAAGCCAGGCAAGAATTATCTCAGATTGCATGTCATTAATGTGGAACCTCCTGTGAGCAGCGGTGACGAGCAAAGCTGGTCTAAAGACTGCAGCGCTGATTTGCCCTTTCTTCTCGCTGTATTCGCAAGCGGCCATGAATTCAGGCACGGTTTTTGCACTGGCAACGCGAGCGCCTTCGTTGCTGAACCGTTGTAGAACAGCACGCTGTTGGGCGCAAATCTCTCCCCACGGGATCCCACGGGTCATGGAACAAGTTCCGTTTCGTTGCATGGCCCAAGTTCGGACACTCCTGATGTGTACAGCAATGCAAGAAGTGATGGCCAAGCTATGTCGAGAATTGAGCTGGCAGCCGGTGGTAGCTGAACAAAAGAGTTTGGCCCAGATCATGCCGTAAGCAACTCCAGGTCCTTGAAGCTGCGACGCGCACATTCAAGATCGTTGCGCTCTCATCCGCAGCAAGTTTCAGCTTTCACGGCTAATTGCAGAGATGCAGAACCACCAAATGAGGCAAAGACCATGCCTATTCCGAATAACTAATATATATGTATATATATATGCAGATATATGTATATATTCTTTTTGCGCATGCCACACACAGATCATAGTGCCCGTCACTCGGACTGGTCACGCCATGACGGACGAATTTCGGGGTGCACTGGAGCGTGTGCTTGAGCAGTCGCAGCGGCGGCTGCACTCCGAAATTCTAGTGTTGTTAGAGGACTGCTCACCTGCAAAGCTGCAAAGCAGCGGAAACCGTGATGCAAAGCTGACAGCACTAGACAGCCGCCAGCTAGGCCATGATTTGAGGGAGCTGGGTGCCTCAGACGACCTGGCTGGTGCAGATAACACAATTGGAATTCTGCCAGGTGCCGATTCCAACAATCCAAATGTTGTGCCCATGCACAGCATCAGTGGAAGGAGGTCAGTTACTTATGACCTTGCAAGAAAGGCTAGCGCACACCCCGAGGTGGAGGCAGCACGGGTAGCATCAAAGAGGTCTGTATCTTTGACGGATGTGCTAACAGCTGAAATGGGAACGCCTAAGGGATGCATCGGTATGCTTGTAAGCTCTTGGCAGTTCGAAGCTTTCTTTGCCACGGTGATCCTCACGAACTCGATCTTCATAGGTGTTGTGCTTCAGTGGGAATCTGAAAATAGGTTCTCCAGCACACCGAGAGCCATTGTTGCCATCAGCATTGGCTATGGTGCTTTGTTTACGGCGGAGCTCCTCTTGAGGATGATGGCTGCTGGTCTTCGGGACTTTTACTGTAAAGCCAACTGGGCATGGAACGTTTTCGATACACTGGTTGTTGCCAGTGTTCTCTACGAGTTTTTAATGGACACCCGCGACGGCGAGACCGACCAGACCACGAGCATGAGCAGCAACTTGCGAACCTTGAGGGTTGTGCGGCTCACGCGTCTCACGCGCATCGTGCGCGTCTTTCGTTTAGCACGATTTTTGCGGCCACTCCGAACGTTGGTGCAGTCTATTCTTGGCACCCTCAAGGCTTTGATTTGGTCCATGTTGCTCTTAACGCTCATCAACTACGTTTTTGCAGCGATTTTTACAGATATTGTTGGCAACTACACGTCAGACTCAGCACAGTTGGAAGCGGATGAGACCCTCCAGCGATTTTTTGGAACCTTGCAATCTTCGTCGCTTACGCTGTTCATGTCCATTTCAGGTGGGTTGTCCTGGAACGAGGCAACCTATCCTTTGAGACAGATCGGCTGGCTTTGGATCTATATATTTTGCATCTACGTCGCTTTCTGCCTTTTTGCATTGTTAAACGCCCAGCCCTGAGTTTTGACACGGGACATGCTTGTCTTGCCATGCTCAAAGTATGAATGGATATGGGAGCGCGTCTAGACTTGTATAGGACGATGTAGCCCTGGAATTGAAAGCACTTCTCTGCTTACCATGGTGGGTGTGAGAGTTTGGTCGGCTTGGAGACTTGCGGTGTCAGCAAAATGCTTGTAAACTGCAACATGCATGGCCCGAAGAGTGAAGTAGAGAATTCGAGTAGCGTGAAAAGGTTTAAGGAAAAGACTGTGAGACCTTGACTGGAAGTCTGAAAGATGAACTAGTTTTGCTAACCAGGGTTCTTTCTTAGGTTACGGGGTCTCAGAGAGAATTGCTTGCCTTGTGACCTGGCGATGGTCTTGCAATTCCTCTCCCTTCAGTCTTGTATGGCGCACAATGAGATGGCCCAAAACGCAGAAGTGAGCCTCCGCAGACTTGTGGCTTGTCCCGTGCGTTGACTCGGGCTTGTCGCAGGTTCAGAGAATGTCTAGAGGCGATATCGGGCACCACTTGACTGTGGAACAATCACTGTGAAGTGAATGGTGGCTTCATTAACACGCCGTTCCATTTTGGCATCGGGAAACCCTGCCAAGGATGACCATCACTCCCGTTTTCTCTGCCGAACAGTGAAAGTCCACTTCAAGTACTGGCCGCGATTCAACCACTGCGATTCAAGCAGTTTCGGTTCAAGCAGAGCAATTCAAGCTCAGCAGATTCAAGCTCTGGCTATTCCAACCCCCACCCCCCACCCATCCCACCCACCCACCCACCCCCGTCCCCCTGTAGTCGCAGTGGGGGGTGTCATCAATCTTGCAATGGGCGTGTTGATGTTGGCAAGCCGTCAGCTGCTGGGGCCCTTTCTCCTTACAAAGCCACTGGCAGGCGTGATGTTGATGCTGTCGATTGCTTTAGGCGTTCCCGTCGTTACTTTCACAGGATCGAATGGGAGGCTTCTGGCAAGTGGGTTTTTAGCAGTGCTTGCGCCTCGCACGGTGCCTTGCGGTGCCATTTGAAACCCTGCCGCTCTTTGACGGTTGATGCTTTTCGTCGTCGCCCTGTCCGTTGCTATGCCTTGAGCAAAGATGCTTATGCTTATGGTTGGGTCGCCAAGTGACTCACCTCACAGTTCTATAAAGGCATCTGGGCTGCTATTCACGTTGGCTCTCGTCGCATGGTTTGTTCGCTACGCGGTTGGTTGCCCTGGCCCGAGCTCGATTGAATCGTGGGGGGTGCTGCGATTGGTTCTGCACATGCTCTTGACACCTGGTTGCGCCGGCGCGGTTGCATGTTGCAGATGTAGCGGCCTTGGGTGTGGCATCATGGCCTCAGTGGTGGCGTCATCAACCCCGCTTCTAGACAGGGCAGGTTACAGCATGTCGTTCGTCACGCTTGGTAGGCTTGGTATGCTTGGTCAGGACCGTGCCTCGGGGAAGTGTGATGTTGATGCTGTTGCTTTGGTCCCTCACATCGTTGCTTTCACGCAATCCTTGCGCTTACTGTTGCCTGTGGTGCCTCTTGGAGCCGTGCTGCTCTTGATGGTCACATCGTTCCTCACCCGTCCACTGGTTGCATTTGGCATTTGCGTTTGGGGTGGGGAACCATCGGGTGCCAATTCATGGGGTGGGCCGCCCTACCCGACCCCCTGAATGACCCCCGCAGAACTACAGACACCCCATGACACCCCCCAGAACCCGACGAGCCCCGCATAGCCACGCAGAATCTATAGGGAAGACTACAATTGCCTTGTGGAAAAGTTCGCAGAACCGCCCGCTGCCTCGCAGAAGCGCGGCTGCCCCGCAAAGGATATTCAGAGGGCGCATAGACAGCCCACCCCATAAATTGGCGCCCCAAACCAAGAAGGAGTCGAGCAGTGTCCTACCTTATCTTGCCCAAATAGGTGGGACAGATAGTTAGGTTGTATAGGTTGTATTTGCTGGTTGATCATGTTTGTGTTGACGCAAGCTGGTTGGACGCATGGTCTTTGCAGTTGGTGCCGCAGTCTTTCTCCGTGCCACCAGCTGTTTTAGTAGCCATGCTAGATGGCTGCACACTTTGAGGGCCTTGGTGGTGTTCTGTCCATTTGGGCTACTGGCACCAGAACAATTGTAGTAGCTGCGCCGAGGTCATGACAGGGGTTTTTTGCAATGCTGCTATACGGAGCGCGGAGCGAGATGCAGAGATGGCGGTGCAGACCCTCCTGATGGACAAGCAGCGCCTCGATGCCCTTTTGGCGAAATTGTTCAAGAAAATGGACACCGACGGCAGCGGCAAGCTCGACATTGCAAAGTTCGAGACGTACTACCAAGATGATGAAGTCAGAGCAGTTTTTGAAGCGATTGACCTTGGGGCACATGATGCATGGACGTTCTTCCAAAGTTTAGATTATAACGAAGACCACCAAATCGAAGCGAAGGAGTTTCTAGACGGCTGTGCAAGACTGCGGGGGCCTGCCAAAGCAGTGGACTTGTTTGCGTTGCGTACCCAAACAGCAAAGATCCGCAAAGAGCTTGCCTTGGTTGCGGCCAATCAGAAACACATTCTTGGTGCAATGACAAATGACCAAATGTTCGTGCGAAACTTGGGCACTGGCAAAAAGCCGGGAACCAAGTTGAAACTGTGAAGCTTCGTGCGCCGTGGATCTGACAAAGGCCGTTTGTGCATTTGTCATATTTTGTCACGGTGGAACCATGGTTCGAAACCTTTTGACTGGGCCACCATCACCACGAGCAATGGCAGGATGCGTCGAATGTTTTGCGAGATGCAGTTGGCAGCTTCATCGTAGCAATGTGATATACACGTATGTTTTGCATGGCCGATCGCGGTCGGGCATCCACTCAGAAATCATAACGCCGCTGCACAACGCGGGCAGCGAGGACGGACGCAAAACGAGCGACCGTGCACAGGCAAAAAAGTTTCTTTGCATTGCCCATTATAGTTTGCAGGCTGTTTGCAGGGTTTGGTCCGGCATGGTCCGGCGCAACAGCACAACCAGTTGATCAGTCTCAAGCCTGTGTGGGCAGCATTGCCAAAGGCACATTCCAAGATTCAGCAGTATCAACTCTGCCGCCCACGTACTGAACTGATTGATGTAAGCGAACCTGGATCTCTAGCTAAACATAGCAGACGACGTCGCGTTACTGCTTGCAATGTGGTTTCCATCTTGCAGTACTGGGTGACCCAGCATGGCACATCATCTTGTCGACTCCGTGCCGAAGCATCTTCGCTTCAGCCCTGGTGGCGGAAGCACTCGAAATTTGCTGCTGCGAAACATATCAACAGGACTCGCTGGACTTAAACGGCCACTGAAGTGCTTTACGGTATGTAATCGCGTTTCGTTTTTTCGTGTTTTTTTTCTAATGTTCATAGCCTGCAGCCTTCAACAAGCGCGTAAGCTGCTCATAGCTGCTCACCAAATCCGCAAACTATGGCGTCAGGCTGACCCTATGTTTCTTGTGACATTGCCTCTGGCCTTGAGGAGATCTTCCTTTGCGAATAGAGCCTCCGGGGCCACCCTTCACTGTATCTGTGGGGTCCGAGCATTTGGGCAAGAATTTCGTGCTCGAGGCTGGCGCGTGGCATTCTTAGAGTTGCAGCTTGACTCCTGCGATCTGGCCGTGTTCGACGAAAGAGATATCGACAGCACGAGTTTGACTGAGGACCTTAGCTTTCAGAATCGCAATCGGCTCGTCTCCTCCAGACAGCGGCGTTGCATGTGACTTTTTGACGGTGCACATTGAATGTTCTCCACCGCTACTGATCGATGTTGTCTCGGCTTCCGACGCTACACCCAGTGATGAGATCGCCAGCCTAATCAGGCACGAAGTCGAGAAATACAAGATACAATGCATCGCAGTCGCAGCATGTACAACAGCAGCTTTGGCGCAGATGCTTTTTCGTTGCTGTGCGTCAGGGCCTCGGCACAGCAACGAAGCTTGCAGCAGAGCAGCACTGGCAACACGTAACTCCGGCTGAAAAGAGCTTCTGGCACAGTGGCAGTAAGTTCCTTTGAGCTGTGACAATACTTATTATTGCTGATCATTGCTGATTTTAATCATGAGGCCAGAGGCTGTCTTCATCAAACCTGGGGATGCAGAGGAACAGGCCGTCCCTGCAGCACTGCTGGAGTTCCTGGGGGAGGCATCGCGAGAACATCGGAGAATGGGACGTGAACGGCTTAACTTAGTGCTTGTTCTTGAAGTTGCTCTATGTTTCTGTGGCCACTCTGGCCAGGAACCGAGCGCTGCAGCACTGCGCAACTGCCAAAGAACATCTGCCGGAGTCCCCAGTGCGAGTGTTTGAGCCTTCGTTGTGAGACTCAGTGGCAGCCATTTTCTGTTCAACTTCGCAGGTGGTTAGGCCAGCATCGCGGCCAGACACGCCCGACTCCGGGCGAGGACACGCAATCAAACCCAATCCCTTTGAGCACGATGACCCTGATCGCCAGTGTTGCATACACGCTCTGTGTGAGTTTTGTGTGGAAGTCGACTCCCCCGTACTGCTTTGCATTTGAAGAGCTTTAGGTCGTGATTTGCCACCCGCTGTTTTCAGCTTCGTTTCATTGACAGGCGCTTACCCGGACGCAGCTTGTCTTCATTGGCTTCGTTTTCCCATCTCTTTGCTACTTCTGCTCGCCCCAAGCTCCAGGCACCCCCGGATTTCGATGACCGCCCGCCCACACCAAGTCCAGACGCTCGGACGAAGCATGCCCCGACGTCTGCAGAATCGCTTAACTCTTAAACGTACCGATTTCTGGCAGGGCGGCCCATACCTGAGTCAGAGCATGGCAAAGATGCTCCCTAGCCCTGGTTCCGATGTACAGCCTTTCGATTTACCATGTTCCTGGTTCTGCCAATCTGCACTCCAACTTTCAGTGCCCTGCTGAAGCTGTTGAAGCTGTTAAGGAGGGATTTCAGCAGCTGCCAGTGCCACCTCCACGACCACAAGCCTGCGAAAACGGCCAGGCCGGACATGGCCTGAACATGCCTGACAACCTTTACGAAATGGGGCTTTAAGAGGCTCAAAAAGAAACCATTGCTAAGCCAGATGATACCCTCAGAGGGCTTATGACTTGCCTCAGGTGCCCAATTTTGCCCAAGAATCCTCGGGGGCTTGGGTTCTCGTTTAGGGTTCCCAAACGAAGGGGGCTGTGAGGATTGTGGGAGGGGCAGGGGACGGGGGGGGGACAGGAGGGACCGCTGATTGCGATGGGCTTGGTTTTTGGGTTCCGGCTCGGCCTTGTTTAAAGGTCTCAGTATGACCGTTCACCATCGCTCACCCTAAGTTTGTCCCGACCCTGTTTAATTGGAGAAGTATTACATGAATATCCCAAAGCTTGGAACAATCAGGCCTTGTTGTAGCTGTTCCCGTTAGGATGCAAGGGTGTATCACCGCAGTTCTATGCCAAAGACCGCAAACTTGAAAGATCGAGTTTCAGGTCTCGGCGTGGGAAGAAAAGCCAGACGAGGGGTCGCTTCTCCCTCAAACGACCACGGCGGCTGTGCAGCCTCCAGAAGTCGTGCTGCCGCTGAAAATGGCAAGAAGTGTTTGGTAATGTTCGGCACGCTCTTGTTTGTTTACAAAGTTAGTACCCGAGTAATGAGACCCACCATCCTGGCAGCTCTTTGCAGGCTCCCACCGCACACTTGACGCCGGCAGAAGCTACTAGAATCGCTGCCATGCGGGCGAAAGGTCTGCTGCAAGAATCCCAGCCACGGAGGCTCATTTGCACTAACGCAATCAGACGGTGTTACAGGGGCTCCGCTTTCATTCATTAGCTTCGGTGCCGCCCAGGCCTAGCAACAGCAGCAAGCGCACAACTTTTCCGACCGCAGACACTGTCGAGCCGCCGCGCCCAGCTGGCTACGAGGAGCAGGCATCGCACGTTTCAGCTGTGTGTTTGGCATGATGCTGCCTGGTGGCCTAGGGCCTAGTGGTTGGTGTTTGCTTCGTTTAGCAACGAAGCATGCCACATGGCTACAGATGCACGCAGTCCGCATCAGGACCTCTTCTATGTCGCCGGGGCCGGCTGGTGCGACATTTACGGCCGAGCTGTGGGAGCGACAGCGGTGTCCCCCACCAGCTCTGCAAAGTCTTCACCAGCTCGTGCTGCCCGCATTCCGTGGTCGGCCTGCACATCCATAGTGCATGGAGTAGCATGTTTTCCAGCAGCGTCGGCTAAACACACAAAGACTGCTGCACTTTTGAGGCCACCTATGGCCAAGGCAGCCCCAAAAACTAGAGACGAGCAGCAAGCTGCCTGGGCCAACCGATTGCACATGAGTCTGCGCTGATATACGCACTTGAGGCAGCTTGTCTTGCAAGTTTATATAAGTTGCAAAATCAGAACAAAACTAAGGATGCGATCCCCGGCGTTTGAGTTGACAGCAACGCTCCACTGACCACAAAAAGAGAGTGCCCATCATCTGCGCAAGCCGGCTTTGTAGGAGCTTGGGGTCTCTGCTGCCTCCTGCAGCTTGGGAAGTTGCGGAGGCTCATGGGCCAAGCATGCGTCAATCATCCTTGCAATAAGGTGGAGGGCGGCAGTTCCACGCAGGAGGAGAGGCGTGGTCGCCAAAGGAGAATGACCCTGTATGTTGGTAAGTGTGAGTCGCCCTGCTATGCTCGCTTGACATGTGATGCTTTCTTTTCGCGGCTTGCGCATGCGCCTGCTGGCAGCATACAATACAGGCCCTGCCATGAGTCCCCTGCAGCACCGGAGAAGGCTCGACCGCAATGGAAGATGCACGAGCAACTGCTTTGACCGCGAACGTGTGCTTGAGGCGTTAAAGCATCTCAAAGCATGTCAGGCCACTCTCAGTTCCACAGCGGACAAAGACATGACGGAGCCGAAGGCCAACAATGCCTGACATCTCTGCTGGCATCCTCATGGCTGAATCTTGCAATACTGTAAGCCTTGTAAGGGTGTCATGCTGCAGACGTTGGTGCAACAAGCAAAACAGCCCAATCCAATCCAGCAGAACTACCGGCAGCAACACCATAGGTCATAGGTTCCAAATGCGAATATAGCTCTTAAACTTGCAACTTGCAGTTCTCAAGCATCACTGAGCCGACGCTGCAGCTGAAAACTGGCACGGCAATCCACAGCAATGCCCACCTTGGATGCCACCTGGGAAGCTTTGCCGCCGGAGTCCGCTGAGCAACTTGCCTGAAACATCCTGAAAACTGGGCTGACGCACGCAGACTCTCGCCTTGTTCCCACCAGATCTCCCCCTGGAATCACCTGGACAACTGACCGAGGATCCGGCCACCATCACCAAACTGGCGTCGCTACACGCACCGCGCGGAGTCACCTCGAAATGGTCGCTACGAAGCTTCATCAACTCCCTCGCCGAGGTTGTGAGCTTGCATCCAGTTTGACTATCAATCTACTCTGCCGTATTTCTGCCACGTGTTCGGACCTGGCTTTGTAAGACTTTTGTAAGCCTGGGCAAAACTTGACAGGAGAAGCACGGACAGGCTGCTTGCGCCGCCGAGCTGCCCGTTGGCAACACGACCATGGAGGAGGGGATTAACGTGTAGAGAAGCGAAGCGCGCGCCGCGATGTGTTCGTGCACTTAATGGTCGAAGGCGCTGTTCCCTTCCTATATGGGACGTGGAGAACATTCGCACGAGGCGTGGATCACAGAAGAGCATCCGTACGGCAACAGCACGCATCGCGCATCAAGGGTGAATGATCAAATAGTGAGGACGATCGGTATAAGCAGCAAATAAAGCATTAGGACAGTTGGTCGACACGCTGTGGAAGTGGGAATTTTCATGTTCTCCATCTCTGCTTGGCGTGAATGAATGATCTCTGCCTTTATCCCGCAACTGTACTCCTCTTTTGGCATTTCGCCTGCAATAACGCCAGCCATCTCGCTGTGGCCATGCTCCGCTTTTGCAGGCTACGTTGCGCTGCCTATGGCGGACCCTCCGAAAAAGTGATGGAACGCACCTTCCTTACGATGGCTCACATGCAAGTGTTGGCTCCTTCAGGCTGTGAATTTCTGAGTTCCGACCTGCTGCCAGCAAGGATTGCAGCAGAAATTGGATGTGGAAAGAAGAGGCCTGCACCATGCTCTCGTCACTCATCGGGTGACATTCCCCCATTGCCCCATTAAGCTTGCACTAGCCTCTGCTCGGAGGCTTGTTGAGCTCCGAGCAACTTCGTCGAGTTGTGCGCCTCAAGATGCGCATCCCTGCATGCAATGTCTCGGACAGAGATCTGGCCAGCATCTTCCACATGTGGCCCGGTGGCAGACGAAGATTCGAGGACCCTGGCGGATCACGTACTTCACATGTGACCGGAGCCGTCAAAAACAAAGCATCCGTCAGGTTGGATTTTGAAGATGCGGACGTTGTGCGCGTGAGCAGCTTGACTGAGAGCAACACATATGGCAGGCTTTCGGTGCCACCTCCAGATGTTGGTTTGCTTGACTTTGCCTTCCCACCTTAGCCAATCTCAGCCACAATCAACTTAATTGGGCAGGATTTGCTGCTTATCCTTTGCGCTAGGCCCCCCTGCACCACAGCTCAGAGTCAAGTTCCCTTCAAAAGGTCACAGTCACGAAAGCTAGCTCTGTGGAGCTGGCGGGAGTTGTCGTTTACCCATGCACTGGTATTCACCTTGTTAAGAAGCTTCCAGGGAAAAAAAGGGTTCCACACCTTAACAGGTCCGAAACCCAAGACTTAAGGTGGGGGTTGGGGGGGGGGGGGGCCCCCCCCCCCCCTCACCTCACCATGAAGCATTTTCGAAGGATAAGGTGCCCCCCCCCCCCCCTCCTTTAAGGTGGTTGCGTGTGGGATAAGGTAGGGGGGGCGGGGGCCCCCCCCCTACCACCTTCAGGTCCCCCCCCCCCACAAGGTCCCCCCCCACCCCACCCCAAGGTCCTCCCCCGCCCCCCACAGTCACCATGCTCTGAAGGTCTGTGGTACTTTGCAGAGGTCGTACTGAACAGAGCGTCCCTGTACCTAAACTTCGTTTGCGACACGGGGTTCCAGCGGGGGAAGCAAGGGGGCTGAAGGAGTTTAGGGCTTCAGATTTCGAGTTTAGGGGTCTTCGATCTTACCTGACTAACCGGTTGAGTCTCTACATGGACTCAATCGTGCTTGTTATGCATGCCACCCCCCTGCGGTGACTAGCTTTCGTAGCCCCTTCTCAAGTATCATGATGTCTTCTCTGCTTAGACATTCGAGGGTTCAGCTGAAACTCAGGTGATTTCGTGGATTTCGTATTGGCAGACGGGCACCATGGACCTTTCTCATCAGTCAAGCAGAAGTCAATGGCAGCACCTTGGATCTGATGGGGCCAAATAGATGAATCGCAAGCAGTTGTTGTTTCTTACCAACTGCTTTTCCTTGTCTTTCTCATTGTTTTCTTTTGGTTCATACCATTTTCGGAGACCATTTTTTGTATAATAGCTTGACAGCTTGACAACTTCTATCAACAGAAGTAGCGGTCGACTTGCGTGAAGTGAAATTGGTAACAACTGCGGGTTGCCAGCACCATGTCTGTCCGATCTGAAAGTTTTACGCCTGAACATGTCCAAGCTCGCCCGTGTGCAAACACGTGCATGCCAGTGAGGCGAACTTCTCGGACACCCGCTCCACCAGCGCAACTAGACTGACTGCTTCGGGAAGCACGGGAACTCTGGAGGCTCAACTGCACCTATACAAATGGTTGAGATTGGTTGAGTATGGTTCAGTACTGGGATGAATGAAAGAGCAGCACCATGCAGCCGATGCGGACGCCGAGCAATCAGCCAAGCCATGGCCGCGCGTCCGGACTACGAAGCTAGGACAGGGCGGGATCATCTAGCCGCATCTAGCCATCCACGCTCACGTGCCAAGGAGGCTGCGAGTTTCAGTCCAATGCGTTCAAGGTCTGCTTCGCCTGCAGCGGATTCCATCAAGGCAGTGTCTGTCAGTTTTGACGTTCAGTCCAGGACAGTGAGACAGCAGCTTTCGAAGGATCTCACTACAAGGTTTCCTTCGCGCACGAGACTGCAGGCAGAGCTCTGTGAGAGGTTGTCCTGGGCATGCTGCTCACATGCTGCGGCAGAAATTGGCATAGCTGTAGATGTGACCTAGGCGGCAGGCAGCTACACGCTGTATCCTGGCAACCGCCAGGAGTTGACCTTTAATGAGCCCGCCGTGAGCACAAGAGGAACGATTGAGGACCAAGTGCTTGCGGCATGCAGCGCGGCAGCACATGACTGAAACGCGACAGTTCTTGCCAACACTTTGACACACAAAGTCCCTTTCAGAAGTTGCGCGTCCCACGGCCCATGCATGCGTAAGCTCGAACATCCACAGAACTCTCACAATCTCGGGCCATGCGTTCCGCAGAGCAGCTGAGGCCAACGAGGTGACGTGGCCAGGCCGTGGAGCGCAAAAGGGAGAGCGGAGTATGCGAGGGGAGAGCTAACTAAGGCTGGAGTGAAGTACCTGTGAGGCTGCGCAGGTTGCTCGTACCACAACGTGGAATGGAGGGGCCACTAACACCTGAGTTGGGCGGCGCTTGTGTTCACCTGGCAGCGGGACTCGGCCACACTGCCTGCTGTGATCTCCTCCTGCGAGCCCACGCGAACCCCGAAAGCCGGGACCACAACGGAGCAACTCTGCTGGCTCGTGCTGCTCTCTACGGCCACACAGAGCTTGCACAGCAACTTTGGCTTTACTTGTGGAAACGCGTGGTTCAACACACAGAGAGAAGTAGCGTAGACAACAGACAGAGCTGCTGAGGCTCCTCCTGAAACAGTGGCGTGCGAACCCACTCGATGCCGACATTATGGGCAGGAATGCTGTGCACGTAGCCTGTCTCAATGACATAAGAGACTCGGCCTGACAACCCAGCGTTCTGCGATAAGGTCTGTCACATCTGCAAGCACCCGCTTCAAATGGAAATTGTGTAAGCTGTAACTGTAAGCAGCTGTAGGAATGGTGCAGCTGTTGGCCGCGCACACGCCATCTGCGATCCATGCCAGGGATGCAGCGGGCAGGAGATGCAGTGGACATGCATTGCTCAATTTTGCTCTCAATCAAGTTGTGCGGGGGAAGTCAGGCATTCCCACCCAAAAGGGTATGCGCAGTGCACCAAAGTGCACTGTTGTCGGCATGAGGACATGAACGTAGCCATTCAGCCATGCTGCTGAAGGAGCTGCTTCTTCTATGCATTGGGAAATCCACGTCAGGAAGTGACACTTGGAGTGCAAAATAGTGCAAACTAGCATCCATGACTGCGCATTGAAGCCATCGATCGGTTAGCAGCAGCTGGTTCGCGAGGCAAACTCGCATCGTGCAGTTCTTACTGTTCTGCAACAGTGGCCCAAACGCCGTTGACAACCATGGTCGTACGGCGCCTTGGCTCTTAAGATGAGCTTTCAGTACTTGCACATGTGGCGTTCGGACCTGGTAAAGACTGACGTGTCGGTAAGGCACTGGCCTACGCAGGGCAGGCAGGCAACCGCGAAGTGGTAAGCCTATTGCTGTCGTGCGGGGCTCGCCCTCGTCGAATGGTACAAGATTCGGCAAGCGACACTTTACTGGACCCCTGTAGATGTTTCGACTCTTGGCGGCAGGCGTCCAGCTAACAACAGAAGATGAATGGAGCATGATGGAGCATGTAGAGAGATTCTAAAATCCCTGGGATGCAAGCGACGAGTTTCAACAAGCCCCCGCTTTGCAGGAATGTTCTTCCAGGCAGGCGGTGGCAGTGCCTTACGTATATCTGCTGCAACGGAGTATGGCCGCTATAGACTCATTGTCTTGCATCTGAAATGCAATTTTCTTGGAGTATGAAAGCGTAGAGAAACGGACGTCGCAGCGCACCTTGCTTCACAGAAGCACCTTGCAGGAGCGCTTGTGATACTTGCATGCAGCTGGATGCAACGTTGCATCCAGATCGGCCACTGGCATTCAAGGCTCGCGAAAGCTCAAGAAGTATCATCAAATGTCATCAAGTATCTTGCAACATGCTGCCTGCTCCGAGGTTGGGAGTGCATGGTTTCACCGCCTGTTACTGGATGTTCCTTTCGTTTTCCCTCACTGTTGAAGTACTACCAAGAACTACTACTTGCTTAAGAGCCCCCCCGAAAACAGCACTGTTCCTCATACGGGCAATGTAGGGATTATTCTTCTTTGTTTTTGGTGGCTCTCAAACAAATGGTAGAAAAGATAATCCATATTCGAGCGTTTGGCGTTGCATTAATGGCAAACAATTGCAACATGCTCACTCGAGTTTTGACACGGGGCTTCTTGCCCATGACGGTGCTCTGGTCGGCAAGGCCGCAGTACAGGTATTGAGGTAAACAGTAGAGGATGTGCAGGTTCTGGAACTCTCGAGTGTTTTGGGTCTGAAATATGTCGGTGGCCTTCCGCATCCTGCATCCGGAACAGCATGGTGATCAACAATGTCCGATTGCCCATAGCTCAATAATGCCCGAAATGGAAATCTATAGTCACATGTGAGTGAAGTTGTTCGAACTCATTATGCTGCACAAAGTTGAGCACGGGCACGTCTAGCAATAAGTAGTGAACTGGACGAACCAAGACTTTGTGCTGCTTTGCCTGCCATGTGCGAGCGCCAAGCCCCCAAGCCGCCCAAGCCCGCCAATCCCCACCGAAACGGCCCCCCGAAACAACGGCCAAAGCCATATTGCTAAGGTTCAGCATTTACATAACGTTACTTTTTGCGCCATGTCCTATTTTGCTTCTTGCTTTCTGCTACATGGCTGTTTGGAAGTTTTGTTTAGAGCTTAGAGCTCTAGAGGCAAAGGGGGCTTTCTCGCAACAATTTCTGCAATTTATGTGCCTTAAAGCCCACATGCCGGACCACACAAAAGCAGGACTGTTGATAGCCACGCAGTTCACAACCTACTGCAACTAACAGACGGGGCCAGGTTCGTGACTCTTTGTGTGGTCGATCGACATGCCGAGAGACGATTTGCTTGCTGCGTGATTCTTGTCCTGCTTCTTCCAGCGAATCGGCATGCTGCAGATTGTACTGACGGCAGCAGTCCGGATGCAGGCCCACACTGTGATAGATGTCATGCTGCACAGGGCGAGTCTACACAGCTGCTCACACTGCTGGAAGCGATGGCCACGATGCCGCGCCAGAATTTACCGGCGGAAACCTCCAGCAACTTGCCTTCTTGGTGAACATCGTGCGAGGGCGCAAGCATATGCAAGTGATCTCAGGAGAGCTGTTCAAAGCCTTTGGCTGATGAGGGGCTTGCAGACACATGCGTACACACCAAAAAGTTTCTTGTAGGTTGTGAAGACTACGAAGAACTGTTTAATTAGTTCAGGTAAGTCATGCTGCAAATTGCGGAGTAGACAGTTGAAGCCAGAGGCTTGCTGCAAGCTCCGTGAAGTGTGCCACTTGTACAGTGCTACGCTTGGCCTTGCAAACTTGAACCTGAAGTGGTGCTACATGATGCGACTTCAAGAACAACGACCAACAATACCAGTGCTACTACTGTAGGCAGAGTGGCTTCAATTGCAAGGTTCGTGTAGAGGCACGTTGCAGTCCTCTTGCGGCTGTTTGCCGCTCTCACATTGCACAGCGGACGCCCAGGCGCTTAGGTGACCAGAGCGAACACAGTAGAAAACCTCTGCCAGAACGGTCCCCAGTAGTGCCCAAGGATTCCTTTGGTAGAGAGGGTCGATTGGTCACCCCACTTGCTTGCTTGGAACTCAGCACATCCTCGAATCGCCAACTTTAACACCGCACTCAGCCACTGACCTAATCTTGGTGATAGCCTCTGTGCATCACATTCCTATCTTGTTTGTTATTGTTTTAATTCGGCTATCACCTCGCCCGGGTCTCATGTACTCTTTCGCCTCGGGCCTCGGGTCCCCCCCGCCCACAGAATCCGGAGAACAACCCTGGAGTGCCCAATCTCAGATGATCCCTACGGTTTAGTCTGGCGATGTCGGAACAAGCAATTTCGAAGTTCGTCGGTACTCTGAGAGCGCCGGTGGCTGTGACCATTGTGACCATCCTTGACCAGGATGTAGAGGAGCTGCCCGGCTATGAGCAGGCTGCTGGGAGCTCGGACCAGCAGTCAGCACCCAGCAATGCCAACTTCGACGGCCGGGACTCACTGAAACTACTGCCGCTCATGCCGTGCAGCCATGTCCAAGGACCTTCTCAAGGGCCAGGGAAAAGACAAGTTTGCTCGTGGAGAAGTGAATGAAGCCGTGACATGCCGGGGGCTATGAGGCAGAGTCGCTTTGGAATGGCTTAGTGGCTTGGTGTGGCTTACTGATCTGCAGTTCAGGGCTCCAGGCACTTCACAGACTTGGGCCTGAGGCTGGCTGCAGGCTTTGGACTCCATTCCTCCGTCCACAACTTAATAAAAAGGCAACTGCGGGAACTGCTTTGAGGGAGATTCTTCCCTTTGTACACAAGGCCACCTGCTGGGACGCGAGGTCTGCATGCAGCTGAGCTAGCCAAGTCAACTTCTAAAGGCGGTTCCCCGAGACTCATCAGCACTGGCATGGGCAGTGGTCAGCACAGGCTCGGCATTCTCCAGGGCGCAGCAAAGCCAGAGGAGGCCTGACATCTGCCTTGGGAAACATTGTGGAGGGTTCTTTTTTCCTAGTTAATTACTGCACGGGCGGCGAGTTAGTCTAATTGTTGCAAGAAGACGCTCGTGGGGGGAGGGTCAAGTGGGGTGGCGAGGGTGGTGAGGTTCAGGAAGACCCGCACCGGACCCCCCTCATGCGCATGAAGACGGCCGCTGGGGCGGCGGGAGGGTCGAGTGATGAGGGTGATAAGGGTCGGCGAATGGTTTTAGTCGTGTTGCAGGATGAGAAAGAGGATGGCCGCGTACTGAAAATGCGCGTGGCGTTGCTCCTGAACCTCGCGCGGGCACCCAGGAAGGTGTCTGCAAGTGAGCCGGATTGTTTGATCCCTGAAAGATCCTGAAAGCCCAGGCCTTGGCACACATGAGGCTGAAGAAGCCGCAGCCTCAGAGCATGGAGCATGTTTGATTCATCTTGAGACTATATACTCTTTCCCTGGAACCCCTTGGATGCCGGACACGCTTTGATGTTCGACAGGGTAGGAGCGACTTCGGCCGCCGGCGGCCACGTGGCTGAAGACTTTCCGAGGGGGGAAGCTTACAACGGGAGACGTCGGGGGACTCGGGGCGAATATGGACGGAGAGCGGCAAAACGCGGCGTTACGAGGACCGTGACTACCGCTTCGCTGCGCGATTCTGCGCTGCGGCGGTGCCCGGGCGGACCTTTGTGGCTTTCTGTTGTCCTGCACGCACCCGCAGAAGGAAGCGCCACCGTGACAATTTCTCCGCGTGATGGTCCGTCCGGCCAGTTGCGTAGTTGTTTATCTTGAGGGCGTCACCATGCGCTTTCCAGAAAACACGCCACAGTAGCTCAGAAGCAAGCATCTGCAGGTTTCGACAAGCCGTTGGGTTTTGCGACGAGGCGTTGTTCGACGAGCCCGGCAACGTGAAGGCACATGAGCAATGGACAAGCTTCCAAGAGATTCTTTACTGCCACGAGTCAGGCCTTGTACCGCAAAGCCGACGCACTTGGAGAGCTGTGCGATTGGCACGAAGCAGAAGAGGTGCCCGAATGCATGACGTGACGCCGCACTTCCATGCAGAGTGGTCACCCACATTGCACTGCCCTATTGCAAGTTCGCAGGCGGCTGCCAAGCTCCAGGCGTCTGGTGAAGAAGGCTTGCAGTTGTGCACTTGTGGTGTGGATTTGGGGGTACACGGATGTTGAAGGAGTTCATGGATATTCGGGGTGTCGGACTCGGCTTACTAACTGGGCCTAGGATCTTAGTGGAAGGCGGGCTGGCTAGGGTCGAAGATCTTGGCGACTCCTCAGGGAACTCGGAGTGACTCCGAGAAGCCACAACCAGCCCCTGCAATGGCTGTGAGGTGCAAAGCTGGCGGCACAACAGAGAGAGGCTGAACGGATGTTTTGGCATGTGGCAACTCGCCTGCTTGCTGTTGCCAAGCCGTGGTGCAACCAGCAATTCTGCCGAGTATTGACGCGAACCATTCTACCAGACGATGCCTACAAAATTTTGTCTGCTGAACATGTGGAGAAGATGCACCAAATCGAGATCGGCGGTGCTTGCATGCTCCTGCCATCCGCAACTTACGTGTGTGCTGTGTGCAGGAGTGGAGAAGGCGCCGACGCCAAGCTGTCCTAACCTTGGAAGCACACATGACTATGCTGGCATAATGATGCTTTTCTGTGAGCTGGGAGCGATTCAACATGTCAAGATATTGACCGAAGCCAAGGATGGCAAGCAGAAGAAGATGTGGTCTGCTGCGCTTGACAAGGACAAATCCACCCCTCAGCCGCCGGAAGAGGCATCCAAGCCACAAGGGGATGCAGCACCCCTTTCGACCTTTGGCAGAACTGAGAAAAAGAAGTCTTTCATTTCGGCATTGGGCGGAAACATGGGGAGCAATTCGGTAGTCCCGAGATGCTTGGTACGAGGGGAACGCAAAGTGAGTGTGCAAATTTGACGAATGGTTCAACATCATGCGTTTCAAGACGGGGCAGGTGAAGCTGCCGACCAAGCAGAAAGCCGAGGTGGCAAGCGCCTCGGGGGACCGGAACCTGAGAAAGAAGACCCCCTTTATTGACCCCGGCTCCAGAGGAGGAAGCCTGGTCTACTCCAAAGATTCAGACGATGAGCCCTTTCGACCTGCTGCCGACTGAGTGACATCGAGGGCAAACCAACGTTGAGCTAATGCAGACACGCATCCCAGGCGCACCAAGAGGATAAATTGGGAAGAGGCCTCATGTCATGGCATGTTGTGAACTGTTTGTGAAGTCCCTGTTTGAAAACGGAAGGGAGAGGATTTCGACGACAAGATTTGGAAGGCCTCCCACATTGCTTGCCATGCCACACAATATGCCGTGTTTGGGCCCGCAGATCCGCTTGCAAGGAGTCTTTGGGTCGCAGGGACGCCACATTTTACCAAAAGCGTGCTTCAACCTGAGGGTTGGCGCAGCGAGTGTGCGCTGCTCTGCATTTAAAAAAGAAGGCCGTCCAAGACACTACGAGTTTCGAGGCGTTGCCGCTGTCCCTGCTTGCGGGCGTGGCCTTGGCAGACCTTGATCTGCAGACTTCCCAGAACATCTTTCGGGTGTGCTCCGGTGCCGGAAAAATCCCATGAACATGAGACTCTAGGCCAAAGCAGTCGGATCTTGTGGTGTGGGTCGCTCAGTTTGGTGCGCTTGCCGTTGGGCGTCTTCTTTGCCACATGCTCTGAGCATCTGATCGCAACACATCCGAGGCACTGCATTCTTGATGGAAACATGGCACCGTTTGCCGAGCCGCACGCCGCAAGCCTCAGCGGTCTTCAGCTTTTCAGCTGAAGCTCACGCAAAGGTGAAGACATGCAAGGGTCCTGTATCGTCTCCTCGAACAAATAAGGACTGGAGCGTGATCCTGAAGAGGTGTCCATGCCTCAGCAAGAAAGGACGGCGATCTCAGATTCTGGTCAAGAAATGTACGTGTAGTGACACTGGTTACACTGGTATTTCATGGTGCGCGCTTCTACGTTTCCCGAGCAGGCCTTGCGTCGCTTTCCCTTTGCCAGGTCCAGACGTGCGCAATGTGATGGTAGTGGGTAGCCTCAGCCCTCCTTTAGCAGCGATTGCTTTCGGTCAGCCACCTGTGGCATCCGTGGCCTTAAACCGGCATTCTTTGTATGGACAGGTCTACATTGACATTGGGGCATTCCGACCCGACAAGGATGGGCAGCCTCCTCAGCACGAGCCTTAGACCGGATGTCCATCTGCAGCTTCTGCTGTCAGAAGACGGCTGCTGAATCTTGATTCTAAGGCCGTATGGTACGTTGCTGAGGTCTCTTGCTTTACTTAGGAGTGGTCAGCCTGCCAAAGCTCAGCTAGGCAGTGACATTGCCAAACGGCCTATCACGGCAGGCCCACAGAGGAAGGTCGTGTTGGAGACCGCGTGGCGCGAGCTGCCCGGTTCATGGGCCTGAGACTCAGATGACCTGCATTTCGCTACAGAAGCAAGCGAGTTGTGAGTTGTGACTGGAGCCTCTGCTTTTTGGCAGGGGACTTATTCTTTGGGCGCCCAACTTCGTTGTGTTCGAAAGTTTGGGCAAATAGCCATGCTGTTGCATACGACATCCATCGGGGACATAATCGGGGAGAGAAGAAGGGAAGAGAAAGGAATAAGACATAGACATCAACAAACAAAACATCCAAAATCGTTGATGGACATCATAGTTGACAAACATGTGCATCAGGATCCGGGCACGCATTGCATGGAACGCGGGCAGATCCCCCAAACGACACCCCCTGCGCTCAACGCCACGATCTCGACCGCACAGGCCTCGCAACTCTTCAGCTTTGCTAAGGTTCATTTGTCTTGTCGTTAAGCATGTTTTAGTCCGAACGACCCGCACAAGGGCCTGCTATGACCTCATGAAGCCGAAAATCTGCTCAATGCCTGACGGTAGTATATGAGTCCGAGCTCCAACCAGATTAGCCAAGATTATGGACGCATATAGATTCGTTGTGGAGGGTTTGTCAGTTTGAGATGCTAATTACTAACCAACCATGTTTGCTCGATTCTGCTCGATGGTTGAAAATCTGTGCAGCATCAGTTGGACCTTTGGCTGGCTATTTGCCCAAAGAGATGCCCAGACTAGCACAGACGTGAGTGATGCTGTGCACTGATTTGCTTTCCAGAGCCAGTTTCTTTGTCCACGTTGCAAATCGGGGAACCTGCGACCCAATAGCCCTAAACCCTAAACCGCTGGCAGCGAAGCCTTGCCGGCTTTGTGCGAGTGTGAGAGTCGAAACCGCGGGCAGCTTGTTGAGGTACTTACAAGGAGTTCAAGGATCACTGCCTGAGCCCAAGCATGCTATTGGTGGTGAGTCAAAATTGTCCAGAAGATCGCCCGTTGTGGGTCGTAAGAACCATGTTGCTTGCAATGTGCTGACACTGTAGAGAATAGTGCCGGAATATGACTCAGCATGAAGGTGATGCAGGTTGCAGTAGTGTCCATTGCAGACCCCCCAGAAAGCAAAAGCACTGCTGTTGGCAGCACTTCTTCCTTTGCGCACGTCCCGGATCAGATAGATTGGGCATCGAGCTGGCCAAAACTTGGAGTGTAGACCATGCTTGTGAACACTATGGTTCAGCTAAGGGAGGTCACGTCCTAAAGAGAAAGCCAAGTCGCAGTCGCCGTGTGGTCACCAGCCGTGCTGTGGAATGCTGCACCATGACACAAGCAATGTTCAAGATGAAGCGAACACGCGACGCATAAGGTTTATGGTAAATTGTGGTAAATCTTGCGTAGGCAACGCTACACCGATTTGTGTTGTTGGTGGCAGAATGCTGGTGCAAGCGAAAACGGCAGTCAGGCCAGAACTTGCCCGGTCTGGTTCGGGCACGTTGCAAGCTGAGCACTTGATGACACTTGCTTCTCGAGATAGTTGGCCGACTGCTTCCACACCTGGAGTCTCAATGCATAAAGCCGAGACATCGCGCTGTGGGCAGACGTCCCGCTGTACGGCTTCAGTGAAGACGACTTCGCCGTGCGATTGCAGGCTTTGCGACAGTCGCATGCTACGGGGACTTGGAAGATAGAGAGGTCTGGTATGGCCGACACACCATCCACGGCTCGGTATTCTGTATCATTCATATGCTGTATCTTGGGGACTGACTGAAGCAGCGCAGGCATTGTCGCTCCTGAGCACTGAAGGTATTACTTCAGTACTGTCCTCAGTGCAGGGGGTGTGGCGTATCTTGACAGAAGACCTTGCCCGCCCGCGGTAGCGGTTCCTGGAAGCCTGCAGAACTGGGTACTGAAGACGAGGCCTAACACTCCTACTAAGAAGTTAACATCACGTGCTCTGCTGCAATGAGGTGGTCACGCTTGGGGGCGAAGTTCAGGAGCCAGGCAGTTTGCCCATCGACCACACCTCAGACGTTGCAGTGTACTTTCGCACGTGATGAGCTGGACCACTTGGCTTTGCCCAACTCTTGCAGAGAGCCAGGCACTTCGCGTAGATGAGCAGGCCAACATCGCACATAAAGTCGTGAGCATGCAGTCTGCCTTTTGCTGCAGAATCACAGACTCACAGGCACGTTTGTCCATGGGCATCCTCGCAGTGGGGCTGGGATGTCGCAAGCTGGTCAGGGCCCAATGCCTTGCAAAGGGGTGCAAAGTGTCCCATCCCATAATCCACAAGGCCCTTGTCAGAAGGAGGCCTTAGCATTTTTGCCGATTCCGTTTCAAAGCCGCATTGTCTGGAGACAAACAACAGCGAGGCGGCGTGGCATTGGAACAGGTTCGTGGTGCGTGCAACTCAGAAAGCTCGGACAGTTGTTTGGAGATCAGCTGCTTAGCCAAGCTCAGCCAGGCCATTGGACCGTGGTAGCCAAGGAATAGTAGCAGCAGCACTCCCAGCTGCCTCTCGCATGTGAGCTCGCGCAGTTGTGGTTTCCCCTTGCACTGGCAGGGACACGCACTGGTGGGCGTTCTTGCGCCAAACCCTCAACCCCTGCTCAGAAGAGATTTGCTCTCGAAAGGGGTTGGAGCATGGGGTCTTGCAGAGGCCGAGTTCCAAGAAGACCAGCTTTGTCCCTCAGACTGTCAAGGAGGCACTACAGCGGCCGCGGCCAAAGTTGGGGCTAGTTGAGGCAAATTGATCTCAAACGATGGCACATGATTCCGAGGCGAAGCATCACCGCCATGTGCGCCCAGCAAGACGATTGAGGGTCTCGTTTACTATGACTAGAGACTTGGGTCTGGCAGACACAGAGCTGCACTTTTTTGGCCCCTAGCCACAGCACGCCTCTGCAATCGGGATTCCACGTGCAATTCTACAGGAAAAACACGGGGAAGAAGACCCCTGAAGAAATCCACACAAGACCCTGCATGAGCCTAATGTTTGTTTTCTCGTGATGGTATTTCCGGGCAAAAGGCCCTTTAATTTAGAGTATTTGCGTGCACTTTCTTCTTGGCTTACAAAGAACTAGAAATGACCTTCGGGGTAGGAACTCAATTCATGAATCAATCCTCTGTTCCTGGCTACGGGCCCCAAGATGCGAACACACGGTCATTTCATTAGCTCCTTTCCTGTATTACTCTTCGACCGCTCGACATCACGTCAAAACCACCTGCATGGCACGTCTGGACACGAGGATTCGCTTGGTCTAGCTGTAAAAGGTGACAGGGACACTCTTGTGTCAGCTAACAAAAAACACCAGACAGTTGGGAGCGAAGTGAGCGAAAAACGAGTGAATCAGTTGTAAGCTCGCGCAGAAAAGCATTCGCAACATAACGAGCAGCACTTGGAATACAATTTTACTTCCTCACATCTAATTTGGGCCCGGACATGTAGGTTCATGTGCTTCAGTCGCCTTGAGATGGCATGCGTATTGTAGTGAGTACGTAGTGACCGGTGAATTTTGGGGAATTCTTGGACAACGAACGCCACATGCCTTTGCCAGACACAGGTAGGCCGCTGATAGGCCAGATAGGGGACAAGGCCACCATGCTTGCGGAAGCCGAGGGTTTAAGAGCCAGGCCGTTCAAGCTGCCAAAGCTGGAGAATCCAAAGCAGCAGCAAGAAAAGATTGCGAAGGCCTCAGGTCCATCAATGTAAGGCATTGTTGGATGTGGCGAAAAGAACCGTGAAATCTGACTGAAGGCAGAGATGCGAGACAGGCAGTGGCAGGCTTCTTGGCAGCGCCCATGTCTTACGTCATGTTTCACTCGAAAAGTCTAGTCTACTCATGCCCATAGACCACGTTAATCACATGGGATTGCATGGTTCAATTCGTGGTGGTGACGTGGTTCTGATTGCACAGACTCCATCTAGTGTTTCTGTCTTCGTGACTGTTTCCGTGCCATGGCTGGAGTCAATTGTTCGGGATCCAATTGTGTGGGCGGCAGGCGTTCTGCCAGCATCTTCATTCGCAGGGGCGGTGTCGCGCTCAGCTCATCAGCCTGTTGGACACACACACACACACACACGTGGTTTGATAGACTGAAGTGTCGAGGAAGCTGGCAGGGCCCGAAGACAGCGACCAGGAGAAGAAGATGCAGTGGAACCACTCAGCCCGTTTACAAAAGTTTTATGCCATGCTGACGCGGTGGCATGGAACGATCTTTAGAGCGGGCTCAGCTGAGGACGATGGAGTGGTACAAGTTCATTGGTGGGGGCGACATTCCGGTACACTGACGGCTGTCGACACATTAAAACAAGGACCAACATGCTTTGCAGATGGGAACTCCATCAGCCCCGACAACGTAAGCACCATTTGCGAGCCGGAGATCGATGCGCCTAAAGGTTTTCGATTTTTGGAACGACTCGCCCGCAATTCAAGAACAATTCCTTATTTCAACCCGATTCTGACATTTTCGTGTTGACAAACTCAATAAAGATCCGATCGACATGAACGATTGGCTAATGTCACGCTTCTCCAGGTAACTTTGGACGGAATAACATTTTTTTGGGGGAAACAATACTTAGTCCTAAAAACGAAATCTCAAGTTAAGAATATCATTCACGATTTTATCCCCATAAAAGGCTACGGGCTCGACCCCTATTTTCGCTCTGCGGCCGCCCCGTCGGATGCCCCGCCTCCTCTTCCGGTCCATTTGGCTGCTTGTGAGGGCCTTGCAGGGGGATCCTGAAAATTCCGGGAATTTTAACACTTTTTGTCTAAAAATCCTGGGAATTTTGGGAATCACCCGGAGCTGAAAATTCCCGGAATTTTAGGAATTGTCCGGATTGAGGTTTGGGCTTGCCGGGTTGGATTTAAGGTTCCAGCGCAACAGTGATGACGTGGGTGCCCCTTCACCTTCAAGGAAATCTTCAAGGAAATCTCTTGGTCCAGGGTAGTTCCGATGACGGTCGCCGCCCGCCAGCTGTTCAAGGGGGTTCGGCTTCACGATCACATATCAGCAACAGCTCTCGAAAAATCCTAGGAATTTAAATTCCGGGAATTTTCGGGATCCCCCGGGTTCAGGGTTTTACGCTTTACGGTGTAGGGTTTTGGGGTTTAATAGAAATTGTATAGGGTTTGTGTCCGGAGTTTTGTCGTGTTTTGGGGGGGTTTTGTTTTTTGCTTTTGCTGTAATGGTTTGGGTTCTGTCGGGTGTGGTGGGGGGTGGGTGGTTTTGGGGTGCTGAGGGGTTGGGGCTGAAAGGCTGGGGTTTTGGGGGGTTTTCCCGAATGCCCGTGGTGGTGGTCCCGTGGTGGTGGTCCGTGGTCCCGTGGTGTTCGTCGTGGTGGTCCCACAGCGTGGTGGTGGTCCCGTGTTGGTGGTGCTCCTTTGGTAGTGGTGGTCTGTCGTGGTGGTGGCGGTGTCCGTGGTGGTGGTGGTGGTGGTGGTGGTGGTCCCTGGTGGCCGTCGTGGTGGTCCCATGGTGGTGGTCCCATGGTGGTGGCTGGGTGGCGGTGGTCCGTGGCGGTGGTCTGCGGTGGTGGTCTCGTGGTGGTGGTTCCGTGTGGCGTCAGGACCCCACGTGTCGTCAAAATGTGGCGTCAGGCGTCACGCACAGACGTGGCGTCAATTCGTGGCGTCAGGGGGTCAGGGCCTGGACGGAACGTGTCGTCAGGCGTCGGGCGAAATATATACCCCCGTGGCGCCCGTCCTGAATAAATATCAAGAAGCCTACGACAAGCGGGCAAATTTTATATTTTCCAATCATTGCAATAAAAAGAAC
>CAJNDS010000802.1:751291-894306 GCA_905221605.1 Symbiodinium natans
AGGCCTTTGGAAGGGGTTCCCGGACCAGACGGATCACATCGGCGTTGCTTTGGAAGGGCACCAGGACGGGCACTGCAGCAGCGTGCAGCATCCATCTGCGGCTTGCTCGGCTTGGTCGGCTTGTTCGCTGATTGCCGCCATATTGAAATGCAGGAAGCTTCCCGGACAGGGCCAAGACCGCAAGCCCTAGCCAGGCGAGCAAGATACGCTGTTTGCGCCACTTCGTGGGCGAATGCTCACTGGCACTCATGACGAGCACATTCAAACACGGGCACCGACTGTATACGACTCTGCTACAAGAATGTGATGCAAGAGTTGCGCGAGTGGAGAATATATGCCATGCTGGACAAACAGCGATGAACGGAAGGACCTTAGCCTAACAAAGTGTCGCATGCTAGGGTCTATGAATTCAAGGAGCCTGCTTCCTTAAGCTGCATGATGCCATCATCGCAGTGCGACACCTCCTACCGGAGCTGAAAATCATGAAGCCACGAGCGCGTGTTTGTGGAACACCACATGTCGGCAAAGCAAGAAGAACTCAGATGCCAAGCGATTTCTTTCTGTGTGGTTCAGAAACCAAATCAGCAAGCAGGGCAGGCTGACTGGGCTGAGCTGGCAGCTTTTGCACGCATGAAACACGCGCAGTTCAGTGAGTCTCTCCCCCACGACACACAGACGGCCCTACACGCTGGTGAGCATGTCCATAGCCTCCTGCAGGTCTTTCAGCTCCTGCTCCCGCTGCGCCTTGCGCTCTGCATAGGACGCGCCGGTATCGATGCAATCGGGCTTCAGCTTCTCGAAGTACGCGTTGGCCGCTTCCAACTCCTTGCGGGTTCCCTGCAAATCCACCTCGAGCATTGTGAGCTCTTGGCTCTTGGCCTGCTTCTTGCTGGTCTTGTGCTCGACTGTTTTTGCCTTGGTGGCCTTGTCAAGCTTGGAGTCCTCCATGAACTCTTCGTACTCCTTCTTGCCAGCCTCTTCGGCAGATTCCGTCTCAGCCTGGAGGCGAGCGAAGTCGCTTTCGATCACCTCCAGCATGGACATGACACCGCCACCTTCGCCCATTCCCTTGTAGGGCTCGTCGCTAAATATCTTGGGCTTGGAGGCCTTGGAGGCATCCATGACGAAAGATGTCTCGACCAAGGATGTTGCCTCCCCGGCCTTGGCGTAGAAGTCCTTCAGAACGCCAAGCGCCTGAGCAACTGCGGCCTGTGCCTCCTTGGCATCCTTGATGGTGGCCGCATTCTTGGCCTCCTCCTTCTTGCGCAACTTAGTCGCACTGTCCATGGCACTGCTGAGTTCGGTGAGCTCCGAATTCAAAGTCGTCAGCTCTTCGCCCAGGCTGGCGATGGATGCTGACGCCTCATCGATCTCAGACTGCAGCGAGTCTGTGGCGTCAGACTTCTCCTCCCTCGTGGCCTTGTTGCTGGTCATCTCGGCATCGCACCATCCCTTCTTTGTAGCTTCTTCGTTGGCCTGGCTCTGCAGCTTCACCAGCAGACCCTCGATCATGGTCCGCACCTTTGCAATCGGGTCTTCGCCAACACGGGAGGCAACGGACGACAAAACACGGCTGTTTAGTTGCGAAGCTCGGCGCTGAAGAAAGCGTGCCACCTGCTCCTGCTTCGGAGAGTGGTGCTCTGATCGAAGGAAGGCCAGGGCACTGGCTTGCACTGCCTGCACCAAGCTGGGAAGGTGCTTCTCAGCGCTGCCAGACACAGCCCCGCTGGCGATGATGTCCTTGGCCTTGCCGATGGCATCGATCTCCTCCTGGCGGAGCTTCTGGCGCTCCTCGTAGGCTGCCGACTTCTTAGTGCAGGTTTGCTCCAAGTCCGTGGAGTACTTCACGTCCGAGGCTTTCTCGGTCTTCGTCTCTTCAAGGTCGCCTTCTGCAGCAGCTTTGCTCTGCAGTTTCTTGGCCTTGAACTGCGTCTTGTCCTGCTGCTCTTTCTTGGACTGCGTCAGCTTGGCTACCAAGCTCTGGGACAGCTTGTCGAAAGCGTGTCGCTTGGTCTGCTCCTCCTTCTCCAAGTTCACACGCTCATCGACAAACTTCTCTTGCAAGCTCTCCAGCATGCTGATGACACCCCCAGACTGAAACTCGTAAACCTTGGGAGCTGGAGCCTCGGAGTCGCCAGACTCGTGCTTGGCTTGCATCAAGCTCGACTTGGGGGCGGTGTTGCTCAGGTAAGCGTCGATGCTGTCCGCAGCTTCGGTGGGAAGCAGCCTTTTCTTCAGGGAGGCATGACATGCCTTTAGGCCTAGGTTACCGGTTTCACACGCACCGGGCAGTTCTCATCACACAGAGAGACACAGGCCAAAAGCGACAGATCCTTTGGGGTCTAGGGTTTCGTTGCTGTGCTTTGCAACGCTGCCACGACATGCCTGGGTCACCTGACAGTGCAGTACTCACAGGCTTCAAGCACGTGTGCTCCGATCCATCCGCGTCGTCCCCTTTGTTTCATGGTCCCATCTCTGATGGTCGCGGAGAACTCTAAATCCGCAGAAAGAACCGTTTATGTTTGCCAAAGTGGTCATCCCCATCACAACACTCAATCCTTCTAACATCTTCTGCTACTAACCACTACTGTAACCAGGCTGTAACCATGGTTCAGGGCCTGACGAAGTGATTGACAAATCACACATGCGTGCGCACACAATCGGAGACTTCTAAAGAGAGTAGCTTCATGCCGCGAGCACGGGTGAGCTGGACAAGGGCCGTCTTTTGGTCCTGGCAGTGAGCACTTCCTTGCAGTGTTTGATGGGCCTTTGCCTTGCAGAGTACTCACACAGGGTCCACAGATGCCCAGAGGCTTTCTTGGCACAGGGTCCTCTGCCTTCAAGCCTTTGACAGCCCTGCGAATGGCATCGATGGACTCCGTGTAGTCCTCGTCACACTTCGAAAGCTCTCGCGCACAAGTAAACGGATATACTCGCGAAGCGACCCTACCACACCCTTGCAGAGTCCTTCAAGGCCACCAAGAAATCTGCACGCTCCTTCTCTCGAATGGAGGTGGCGTTTGCCTTCTCCGCACTGGCCGTCTCGATGTCTGCGACGTGGCCAGCGATCTCAGCGGCGAGACGCTCGGAATCTGCAGCCGCAGACTCAATGTCTGCCTCCAGCGTCTCCATCTTGTCGCTGGCATCACTGATGGACTTCTTCTTCTCTGCCAGGGTCATCTCGCAGAATTGCTTGAACTCCGTGAACTGAACCTGCTCTGCCTCCATGTCCTTTACACCCTTGTCCTTCATATTCTCAAGCATCTGCACGACCTTCTGGACTGGAGTGACATCAGACCTTAGGATCAATGCAGCTGCCAACGATGTGTTGTGCGGGAACATCGGCTGTGGATGGATGTGAGGGTCCGACGCCAACGCGGCTGAGACCAGCGCCAGGAGCAGCGCGCACTTCATTGCGTAAAAGTATGTTCGGGAAGGGCTACAACACTCTAGAGGTCGTATTGCCCATCCAAACCCCACTGGCAGCGGCATCAAACAACTGGTGCAAAGGCGATAAACTTGCAGCACGGTTCCGACATGCCGGATTTGTTTCTTTCCTTTTCGCTTCGGGCCTCGCTCTCATCAAGCGCAGATTCCGCCGTCTCCTGCCAGACCAGCACTACGTTGTTCGACAAGTGTGCGATGAAAAAGGCCATCGCATGACGGGAAAACGAAGGAATGACTTCGACCCCCATGTGAGGACGGCACGCCTCCATCACTTCGGCAGCGCTCGATGAACTGCTTTCCTCTTCCTCCTCCTCCTCCTCCTCCACCGCGACCATCTTTTCCTGCTCCTGTTCCTGCTCCTGTGCCTGAAAGAAAGCCATGCTGCAAATCACAAATGCTGTTCGAGGCCATGGATCAAATTCAACATAGCAGGAAGTCTTCACAAACAACCGTCTGGGGAAGCAGCGGAAGCATCCTGCTCCTTCTGCGGTTCCTGTTTGCTGCTCGCCTGCCTGACAACGTCAGTGTCCCATGGCGTGAACTCCACTTCTTCGGACTTCAAGAGTTCGGTTGAAGCCACGATCGTCAACGCTGCCGTTTTCAACTGAAAACATGCAAAGGAAACATGTGACGACTCTTCCTTTCCGAGTCTCTGAACTCTTTGACTCCGGACCTCTGGCACCTGACCTTCAGTGTTCCTCAAAACCCAACAACGCCCAAAACGCCCAAAGCCGAAACCATGAAAATTCGGGGCTTTTTCCCTGGCCTCAAAGCCTGGGCGATTCGGGCAGCTCGCGTGGCCGGATCGGGCCCCAGCTTTCCTGAGAGCTTCAGACGGGGATGAGGGACCCCTGAGCCTCTTGTGACCCCGAGAGGGTTTTGTCAGTCACAAAAAACAGAACGATGCGAAGATGAGCAAAAGAAGCACCCGGGTGTTCGGATTCAACCCGGAGTTGAACCCCCAATCCGGGCGCAAGGTCTGAAATTGTTTTCTTCGCTCCACCCCGAGGTATGGGTTTAGGACTTTGGGAATTTAGAGGTTGAGGGCTTCGGATTCAAGGAGCGTAGGGAGGGTTAGTTAGGAGCCATCCTGCCATTTTCGCAGGCTCTGCGGATTTCTCGGGCGCTAGGTACTCCAGGGATGCTCGGCGGGACTCGTTGCAGGATTTTCGAGGGGTGCTCGCTGAGATTCGGCGGGACTAGTTATCCAGTAGGCAGCAAACACAGGCACTGATCACACGGCGATCCGTTCAGACATGTGGGAGCGACACTCTCTTCTAATCACAGAGGTGTTGCGAGGTACTGCAAGCGGTCGGTACGCATAGTCGGTACGCGTATGTGCGAGAAACATGCTGTTACACTCGGTGACACACACTCACACACCCACACCGCCGACCGACCGACCGACCGACCGACCGAGGGTGGGGAGCCAAGATGGATCGTAACGCAAATCTTGATCTATTCTACGATTGAGCCAAGCGTTTGCTTGACAAATGAGGTGTTGTATTTAGAGACAGGAACAGTTGCATTCTTTGGTTTCATTGGGATCGTCTGCGTTCTTGTTCTTCTGCCGCGATTCTGTGCTCTTGGACTTAATCGGGAGTGGCGATGGGCGTTTCGTGCTCTTGACGATCGCGTTGATTCCCAAGCATTCTGGGATCTCTAAAGATTTCTACTTGATGCTTTTGAACGCAGATGCCGTTGGCACCCGTAACCGTAACTCAGAAGATTTCTATGAATCTCAGGTCGTTGATCCCTGCTTCAAAGAATTATACTTCTTCTCTTCTTTACTCCCTAAAAATCACTTTAGGCCTCTAAGAGCGAGACCTTCCCAAAAAATCCTGAAAATCAAGTCTTCAAAAATTCTGGGTTGGAGTGGAGGGTGGAACTTAGACTGTTCGTGAACAACGTGCGCTAGCCGAAAACAATGCCGCAATACCTGGGTTCAGCCCAACAGTTTGTTCCACTTGTTTCATATTCGAAATGACGGGGGAGAGGCCGCTTGGATGCGCACCCGCACCATGAGCATCGCATGGGCCGCGACGAATTGCGCGTGGAGCTCCGTGGCAGACCACTGACGAAGGTCAACGCCGACTACGGGTCGGCGAGGACGATGCCCAGGTAGCTCACGACGTCCTCCTCCGTGATAACGAAAGGCGTCGAAGACATAGCGTCGAGGAGAGTTACGGCGACACAGAAAAAGCGGGCGAAGCGGCTGGATGCGGCGACGCCTTGAGCCAAAATGGCTACGGCTGAAAATGAACAGTTTAGGGTGTGGAGTTGAGGGTTCAGGGTGAATAGTTCCTCGTTTGGGAAGGGGGGCAAGAGGAAATGAATCAAGAAGGAGTCGCCATTGCACGGCTCCAGGACGAGACCGAAGAAGCCGCCCTCCAAGTAACTGCCGTGGAAAGCCACGACGTGCCTGAGCCAATGGGCCTACGCCCAAAGCCCCAAAACTGTGACGGTCTTCAGCCTCAGGCAAGCGCATTGAACATACGCCGAAGAAACCTACGTGTTCCCTCACAAACTTCAGCGCGGCACGCCATCCATTCATGAGGGCCCATCACCTCGCGCAGCACATGAACTCGGGGGGGGGGGGGGGCATTTGTGAGTTTTTTTGTCGCTTGTATTTTCTTGTGTCGTTGGCATCTTTTCTTTTTGTGTCACTTGCGTCTGTTGAGATCTCCCATCCTGTAGATGAGGCGGCGGTGCGCACCAAGATTGGTCACCACAGAAGTGACAAAATCGTAAAACTCGATCGCAGTGGATACAAAATGGCGTGAACAGACCCCCTGCCCAGGGCTCCGCAGGCATGCGATCAGCCGCATAGCATGGAGTGTCTCTTCCGACACAGAACAGACCTGTCATCAGTCCACAGTCCACACATGGCCAGAGCCGCGGCAGCGGAATGCCATCTGCTTGCGAGCGCGCAGCAGCCATGCAGGGTTGGGCGGGCGGGCCAAAAACAGCTGGTGCTCGAGCACCGCCCCTCGACTCCCCAACCGTCACGACGATGATCTTGACTCGCACGTTCTCACTAATCATCGCTTAAGACATCTTTTTCTGCAATGTCTTGACTAAAGAGCGCTTGGATCCTTGATGTCCTAAACCGGGCTTGGATTGAGTTTTTCATGTGTGGAAAATGCATATTGAGGCAGGCGAAAGGAGGACAACGCCCCGCGCAAGCTTCCCACTTATTTATTCAGTCCCTTTCACCTCGTTGGAATGCCGGGGACCGGTATGAGTTGTGGTTAGAAGCCGTGGCTGCGTCTCATGATCGCACTCGAAGGGGGAGGCAACAGGGAAGACAAATTCTTTTTCATCGGGAAGTTGAGCAGTTGGTCTCGTTGGGGAGAGTCGGAGAAGGTTGGTCTCGCCAGGTCTCGCCTCTGACGCGCCCGCTGTTTGACTCAACTCCTCAAGAAGTTCCCAAATTGCAGCGAGCCTGACGTATCTGGAGATGAAGTCGTTCAACCTCCGGATATCCCTCTCGAAACCCATTTATTCTGCGATCTAGTCTTTCCGTCGGGGAGCAGGGCCAGGGCCAGATAGAATCCGTGGGGATTCCCTCCGTGATATGTTGGAGAAGGCTGGATGAGGAGCCGATTGGCAAGCTCTTCCACGATTTGGTTCAGCTTTGGGCTGATGGGCAAACTACCGGCTTCCTTCGCCCGTTCTTTGGCGGGGGTCGTCTTGCGGGAGTTGGTAAGAAAGACGCCGTTGCTAAACCGATTTCGCTCGAGACCGACGCTAGACCGATCGTGCTCGGCCTTACTTGGCGAAAACTTGTCTTCAGGGCCACCTTCGCTCTCGATCGGGCAAAGACTCGGGAAAGGTTAGGAGATCAACACTGGTCCTCACAAAAAATAGAGCTGAGACTATGGCTCACGCTGCACGCTTGGGCTCAGCAAAGCCGAGATGATTCCTGCACGGTAATATTATAAAAAGATATCCGCAACGCCTTTAACGAAGTTAGACCAAGTGAATTCTTGAGAAACTATAGAAATCATGCTCCAGCATTAGCGCGATTTGCTCACGATGTTTATGGCATGAACAGTCATTCGGTCTATGCTGGTCACCTTCACGCGTGCCAGCTGCTGCTACCCACTGCTCCGAACGATGCCCAGGTAGAGCAAGATATCACAGCGCGGCTCAAACGCACTACTCCGCAAATGTACGCAATCTGGCGGCGCAGAAATACTCTCACGGCGCGGCTTTTTTTTGGCCAGGAGCTCCTTGGCCGCGCGCAGGGCCCTCTCCTCGGTGTTCTTTTCTTCTGCACGTCGGGCCTGCTCCTTCCTTTTGCGGTCGCGCAGCAGCGTCACGTGGCAGTTCTGCGGACCGAAGAAGACAGGGCGGCCTTCGCGGAGCGTACGACCGGCTCCGCTCCGGCCTTGCCTTTCTTCTCCTCTCGCAAGTCCACGACGTCTGCTGCCGCACCTCGGCTGGAGCTGGGCCGTTCGGCCGGCGCCTGGCAGCCGAAACTGCTCGCGGTTAACACGACACGAGCTTGCGTTTCAACAAAGAACGGGAATGGAAACAGGTGCCAAAGGCTGTCCAATCTTTCCGTGTTCTACAAGCAGAGGATTTCCCCAAGTTGAAGGGAAAAGGCAGCGAGATCAAAGGACTATGTGGTACATTGTTGAAAACGCGGAATCAATTGGTGCCAGCTAATGTGAATCTTGAAGCTCAACAAGGAACTCGAGCACATTCGACACGGGAAACTTTACGTTTTGCTACATGATGCAGCACTCGCCCCTGTTCGGATTGAATGTCAGGAATTGGTGCACTGTCACCCTACTACAAGGAGCAAGATATTCAAGTGTTCAAAGTGACTCCGAAATGCATGCAGCACAACATACAGTAGAGAGCGGTGGACAAACTCATCCTGATTTGACTTCTTCAAGGGGCGTGCTGGGGTATAATAAAATGATGGCAAAAAACGGCAAAATAAGATTTCCGGAGGCTCTCCAGATTTTTCGAAAATTCCAGGATTCCCGCGCGCCCTTTCCCCGGCCCTGCTCCGACAAACGATGAAAAAACAATGACAAATGACAATCAAATGAGACTAAAGCGATAATGCAAAGATGAGATAAACACATTTGTCAAACATGTGGCCGCTTCTCCAAAATGGGGTCGCCTTTGGGTCGTTGTTATCAGGCGGTCCCTCTTATTTAGGGTACCCCGACAAGGGACCATGATTTTGAGAACTGACCATGTGTTGTCGGACGGCGTGTCCTTGCGTTGTGCACGTTGCTCACACGTTGCTTCGGTTTGCAGCGCTGCAATGCTGCAAAAACAAAACACTGGGAAATGCGTGCCGGAACTCGAACACGTCTCATGAGGCTAGCTCCTTTTCCGGGCAATATTCCCGCCCAATCTCGGGCAGATCAATGACCATCTTGATATTTCCAGTCCAGGGTCCCATGGCGCGATGAAGGATGACGCTGCGCACGGACACTGGCTGCGTGGCATGACCTCTGCAAGCCACGAGATTCCGTGGAGTACTTTACTGCAGAGGACCATTTTTGAAGAAACAGCAGGAGCGACCATGCCACATTGGCATGGCTGCATGGTGTGTCACCATCATCAAGTGTGAGGAAGGAATGCTGAAACCTGGTGCTTCTCACGGTGGAGAAACTCAGGGGTGGACACAGACGGGAAAGAGCAACGACGACTTGCTCCGCGTCCTTGTCTCCTTCTGCCTCTAGGCTGTGTCTCATCCCCCCAAGCAAACACACACACACACACACACACACACACACACACACACACACACACACACACACACACACACACACACACACACACACACACACACACACACACACACACACACACACACACACACACACCCACAAACACACACACACACACACACACACACACGCACACACGCACACGACACACCACACACACACACACACACACACACACACACTCACACACACACAAGCAAAAAAAAACAAAAAAACAAAAAAAAAACACACGCACAGTAGGCAAGGGAGCAGAGACGAGCTCTGCACAAATGCGCGGCCTTGAAGAAGAACGAGCGTTGTGGCGTCCAGACGGAAAAGCAGCGCCAGCATGCCTCCTGGAGCCAATTTAACGCTTGCTTCACCTTCAAGCAGATGCCCAAGCAGATGCGCCTTGTGTCGCAACTTTTCCGGCAAGGAATCGGCGCCCATGCCGACATGGGTCACCTGGCCGGGCCACGCCGGTCAACTCGACCACTGACCACTGACACAACCCACGCCATGGGCATGTCAAGATATGTCAAGGCCAGATACGGACAGTATGTCAAGACATGTCGTAGCTTTGGAAGGCCTCCTTCAAGTCGAGAGAACTGATGCGGCGTCCAAAGACACGTCGACCTGAGACTCCAAGATTCGAACGCCCTGACACTCTCCGGACCTGTAGGAAGCTGTAGCACATTGTAGAACTACCCCCAGTGTAGGCCTTTCAGCACCGAACCCAGGTCCTTCGACCACTCCAGCTTTTGTGGACTCGCCGGCGGGGCCTGGACGAGAGAGTATCCGAGAGCACTCTCTCTCTCTCTCTCTCTCACAGCCTTCTGGGCTGCAGGCAGGTGTAAGCTGCATGAATCTTGGCTGCCAGCGCGAGCTGCCAGCCTGTCTCCGAAGCGGCACAGTCAAGGGACGCTCCGCTGATGAAGCATGCTTTGAGGCCGCTGCGCACAGCTTGCTGACGACGATGCCTTTCGAGAGAGCTCCGATTGAAGAGGCCTGGAATACGGCAAGATGGAAGCAAAGCTCAAACGAGCACCCCGAGAGGACATTTCTGATGTCTGTGTCTGATCCGAGAATGTGGCTGCCCGCCCTTGTGATCCTTTGTCCGCTTGGGCACCTCTCATGGCTGAGCCTCTCCCTTGCAAAAGTACTGCTGCCTGGCTTCACGCGCAGTTTGTTCGTTTCGTTTCCTTTCGTTTCGCTTGGCTTCCTTTCGTTTCGCTTGGTTTCCTTTCGTTTCGATTCCTTGCCTTTCGTTTCTTCTCGTTTCCGTTCGTTTCGTTTCATTTCGTTTCCTTTCGTTTCGCTGCGTTTCGTTTCCTTTCCTTTCCTTTCGTTTCCTTTCGTTTCCTTTCGTTTCCTTTCGTTTCCTTTTCGTCTCGTCTCGTCCATCCGTCCGTCCGTCCGTGCGTGCGTGGTGGTTGATGTGCTTGTTGAAGTGTTTGTGGTTGCATTTGCTGGCTAGCCTTGTTGCAGCCAAGGGGCGCTGCAGCCGCCGCTGAGCTCGGGCCTTCTTCTCCTATGGCGATTCAAAAATTCGCGCTTCGCCGAGTTCCCTCGGCAACCGATCCACGCCTCGGCATGGTGAGACCCAGAAAGACCTCGGGCAAGGACGACTCTTGAACTAACCATCGTCACTGTGGATGAATGGGGGGTCGGCTCACATTCTGAAGCTGGCTTCTGCAAGTCTCCACCTGGAAGGCGAAGGAAAAGTGAGGATTGCAGCACCCTCACTCAAAGACATCTGATGCCTCGGCTGCTGCGGCCGCCTGCCAACTGCATCATGCTCTATTTTCCGGTGATGGGCATGCTGATGGCATGCTGTCTATGTCTGTAGGCAGTACGATGGGAGATCGAATAGGTCACAGATTCTACAGTGCCTGCAAAATCTGCCACAATCTGCTAACTCCTAAATCTTATGAGCACAGTGCTCCTGGGCGGCTTCGGAGGTGGCCAAGGTCTCACGAAGCCTGGCAGAGACGAAGCATCCGTTTGGGACCATTCTCGGGTGGCACTCCACTTCCCCGCCCTCGATTTGCCCAAGCACGGCGGGTTGTCTGTCGTGTGCTCGACTCTGCGTTTTGCAAGTCGGCACGAGTCCTTCAACTTATGCTCGGACCCTGGAACGCAGCGACTGCTATTCAACAGATGTAGTAGATAGTGGTGGGTCACCTATATGCCGCATCGCAGGGGGGCGTTGGACCTTGCGAGCTGTGTCCGGGCTTCGTCAAGCTCGGCATCCGCGCACGCTCGCTGGTGTCGCTCACTTTGGAGCTCCTGCACAGATGCGATGCAGGAGGCCTCGGGCTTGCTGCACTGAAAGAGCAATGGAAACGATTAAGACAGCTGCTTGTAACATGAGTGCTCCTCCTGCAACCTGCCAGCTTGTGCCGATGCTCCTCGCCCTTCACCTGCGACGCGCAGAGCCATTGGCATTGGGTCGACATAAGGGTTGCCGAAGGTTCACCTTCTTGTGGGTCAGGCTGAGATACCCCGCAAGCAGCAATTGCACCCAGCTCAGCCTGTCAGTTGTTGCTTGGCATCTGAAGCAGAAACTCGCGCGCTTTTGGGCTGGAAGTACTGAAGGCAATCAATCCTACCGGCCTCGAACAAAGCGGCCTGCTCGAGGAAGGGTCCTGCACTAGCCCAGCAGTCCCAGAGATCAGCTTTGCTCCACGTGCCCTGAAGGCTAAATCGGCTTGGGTCCTATCTGTCTTCGGATGGTGTCCACATAGCGCTGGAAGTCCGCGCTTTGAAGTTCCAGCGCAACAAAGAGCTCCTGACAGAGCCGCAGCACCTCGCCAAGATCGTCAAGCAAAAGGGACAGCAAAGAGACCCAAAGGGGGGGCACGCTTACAAAGGTCTTTTGCTTCTCTCAGGCAGGCGCCATGCAGCTGGCAACCTGCAGAGGACAAGTGAGGTTCTGAGCGGATCTGAGCGTCAGAGGGGGCCAACCCCCCAAACACCTCCATCTCCGCAGCTCGCGACTCCACAGCGGACAGCCGGCGGCGCAGCGCCGCCGCCTCTCCCAAAACTTTCAAGAAGCGGATTGTGTTGCATCAAAATGGTCTTCTCAGCGCCCCTTCTTGGTCCCTCTCTAGTTACTTTTGCCTGCCCCGAAAAAGCGAGTTCTTGAAGCAGCTGCGAAGGCGGAGTGTCAAAACAGCGGAGGTTTGGCGAAGGACAAGGGGGCAGGACCTACCCTGAGGGTGCGACGTGCACTAGACTACTGGCATCATCGTGAGCAACCAGGGTGCACCTCGTTAGCCTCCGACCTGCAAACGATGACGGCCGAAGCTACATTTCAAGTACCACAAGCGCCAGGAAGGTGCCCAACACACGTGCGGCTGAGCTGGCGCCTGGACTTTTCCAGAAGATCCTCTACCACCTCCTGAGTGTCTCAGCGTTGCCAAGTACAGATCCCCAAAATCAGAAACTCCGAGCCACATGTTACGAGAGCTCTCTCAATGGCCCTCGAGCAGAGCGGGATGACTTGAACGCCCTCTTGTTGTTATTCTGCCGAGTGTCTAGCTGCGCCTTAAGCTCCTCCGTACGCCCGTGGCTGTCAGCTCCTGCTCGGCCGCCTCCGCAAACCTATCAGTTGGCATCCAGGATGACTCTAGCGCGCAGTGCGCAGCAGCACAAACAACGTGGTGGTCACTCAGATCCGTCTTCCTAAGAAGCTTGCGCAACATGAACACACAAAAACGTTTGAAACAAAAAAGAGAGAGCACTCCAAAGAAGCTTGCGCAAAATGAACACACAAAAACGTCTGAAAAAAAGAGAGAGCACTCCCATCGAGGAGAGCTCTCCCCTTAGCGGGCGGCCGGACAGCGGCCCGCCGTCTCCTCCATCTCGGCCACAGGTTCCTCCAAATTTTCGGAGGCCAAGCCTGGCGCACTTCGAAGGCGTTCATTACATGGGCCCTTTTTAAGCTTTTTTTAAGCTTGTATTGAGGGTTCGGCCCTGTACAAAAAGAGACGGCTCTTTTTTAGGTAGGAGCTCACGGACCTTCTTGACCTGGCTGGCTGGAGCTCGTCTGGCCTCAAGGAGTCAAAGCATTGGCACAAACCACGCGCTGGTTCAGGGCTTGAGGCGTTCAGGGCTTGAGGCGTTCGTTGTTTTATCTCTTTCTTTTTTTTTGGGGGGGGGGGGGGGGGGGGGCTTAGGGCTTCTAGGGTTTCGCGTCCCAGCCTGTGAGGTTCCTTGGCGGGGAGTGCGGTCCACGCACAGCACGGTGAGCGCCTGAGCGTGAAGCCCCTCAAATACCCTGAGCTCTAACCAGACGATCAAAGGCCCCCCAAACCCTGAACACAACCTCTAGACTCTAGACCCTAAACCCTTAACCCTGAACTCTACCCCCCAAAGATTCAAAACCGAAACAGAAAATACACGAGGGAGCTGGGCGCGAAGCGCCGCAGCGCCAAGGCCTCCTGCTTCAAGTCCTTTGCACATGGGGGATATTAGGGTCCCTTTTGACGGTCCATTTCCGAAGATCTTAACAGGCGACCCTAATCAAGAACATATAGGATTTGGGGCTCAAGATTTCAGGGTTCACGTTTAGAGTCTGGCACCCTAGGGGTTCAGATGTACAAATTGCAGGGCTAAGCTTCAGGACCCAACATTTCAGAAGGCTATTGCCATTGCGTCAGGGTATGTCGACCGGTAGATCTCGCAACAGGAAGTATGGCGCAACGAGGCCAGTTTTGCATATCCAACAAAGGGACTCTCGTTCAGGTTATCAAGCTCCTGGCGATGTCCAGTGAACGCACCTACTATCCTCACAAAAGCGCTTCTCGCTGTGCACCTGTGGCACGTTGACCTTAACCTCCCTGAAAGCAACAACCATCATTCGCAAACCCATTTTACTCGCCATTCCTCCCGGCCTCTGCCACGATCCGACCGTGGCTCCGCTCAGGGCCGGCAGTGTGCTTTACCACCTGGGAGCATTTTGGGCCTTATAGTGCTTGGGAGTGTTTCCCGATTTTCCTTTGCGCTGCACGCAACCTTCCTCAGGCCAGCACATTGGCTTTGGAGCGTCGTGCTTGTGAAAGCCAAATGGCCTGGCACGGGCTTGGGTTTAGGATTTTGGGTTTGGCGTGCAAAGATGTGTATATGTCACTCATTCATGACTCAACATACATGACATACATACCTACATACATACAACCGAAACAAGAACAATGTGCCCCCCCCCCCTTCTCTACCAACAGGGTTGCTTTGTATTGACAAGGCTGAAGATGCCATTGTTACTTATTCTACCGGAAGTTTGCACCTTGCGCTTCTTTGTGCTCTGTACCAATACCCCAAAACTCCTGTCAGTGGCAACTTTATCACCAGAAAACGGTTCACTTTTCCTAGCAACTCTCATCCTTTTTCGTCCGTAACACGAGGACGGCTTAGGTTGTTGTCCCAGGCTAGTTCACGTCTTATTGAAGACGCTGGCCAGACCCTCGTTGAGTTTTTGGGTTCTAGGGTTTAGAGCCTTCGTTTAGGTTGAGGGTTTGGAGGCCTAGGACTAGGGATTGCGGAGAAGAGGTTTCAGGGTCTCGGGTTTCGAAGTCCCTGGGACGGCGGCCTCCGCTTGCAGGCCCAGCAGTGGCGAATGGTCCATGGCAGCGTTGGGGCTGAATGCGTACAGACGAGGCAAAGGTTGTGCCAAAGCTTGAGCATCAACCGCGGAAATCTCCACATCAAACCCGCCATAACCCTAAACCCTAAACCCCCCAATGGGCCCTACATGGCCCTACTGTAACCTTGCAGGTGGGTTCGGTAACAGGGACAAATTTGCATGGTTTCAGGGTGAAGGACTGCCGAAGACGGCTGCATCGCTATCTGCTGCCTTGCTGCAGACGTGGCCTACGCGTGGCTGTTTTCAGGTTTTTCTTTCGAAGGTTTTTTCCGGCGGAATCGCGCTGCGCGATTCCGTGGCTGTTCTTTGTGCTGCCCTCCTGAAAAAAATGGCCTCTTTCAACTGGGTTGTGTCTGGGGGGGGGGGAATGACGTCTATCGGCCAAGCTCTTAATTCCTATGCTGTCTGCGCGATGCTGAAACCCCTCAACCTCCAAACCGCGCAGCACAAAAAGCTCTTTGAAACCACATTGCGAATGCTGGGAGAGAAAAACCATACGAAACCATCTCTGTTGCCCAACTCGCCGGGGCAACCTTTGACCGACCCCGAACTGAGTCACCCAGTCCAAAGGGATAGGGGGCGTGGCCGCGGGCTTGGGCTTCGCGCTTGTGGGAGTTATAGGGTTTAGGTGTGAGGGGGAGTGGGGTTGATGGAGCTTGGTGTCAAGGCGTTCAGTACTCCACCATTACCGGACACAGACCATGTTCTGCACGCTAGTGCGACGTTGCAAGCCTAATCAAGCTCACATCCCACCCACACCGCGGAATCACTGCTTAAAAACACTTACGTAGGCTCCGGGTAGGAAGCAGTACGGCGCAAATCGACGGCCTCAGATCCAACACGATCTGGCAAAGCTCGGGGGACCCTTTGTTTGGGCCCTAGGTTGAAACATCTTGAAAGTGGGTGAAAGTTGAAACTGCGAAGCTGCCTTAAAACATGCTGGTCTGGGACTTCCTCAAGCGCTGCCGCAGCCTCGGCACGGTGAGCAGGGAGTTGGCATCCAGGTCGTCCAAGGAGGCCTCGGCCACCTCGGCCCCAGAACGCGCCTGGGCCCGGTGGGCCCGCCAGTCTCGTGCTGCCAGGGCAGAGCCCGCTGCGATGAGGCCCCCGATCCGCTGCAGGGTGACGCGCAGGGCCTTGGCGCTCCACTTTACCGCCTCGCCGGCGGCCACTTCGGGAGCGCGTTCGTGGGCATCGTCGAAGAGGTTGATGCCATCCAGAAGGGAGAAAGCAGCTTTGGTGGAAGAGGGGGTGGCTTCCCCTTGAAGCAAGTTGCAAAGGTTTTGAGAGGACATAAACGCGAGGCCCATCTTCTGATTGGGCTCTTCCAGTAAAGGGTGCAGCTCATGTAGCGACTCGTCCAAGCCCTGGAGCACTAGCTTGATTGCTCGGACGAAGGTGTGACATCGGTCCGCCTCACTGGAGGGCAAAATGTCCTTCACCAACTTGGCCGCGTGCTTCGTGCTTTCACAGCGCTTGGCGCTGTTCTGCAGTGCTGAGACCCAAACATAGACCTTCTTGTGCCATCATCTTTCACAACATGCATGGGACTACCTACTCGCCCATCGAAACTTTAGCCAACGTTGCCTCATCGAAATGGTCCAGCAGTGTCGGGACAGAGTCTGCCTCCCGCAAGCAAAAACAAGAGTCACCAACAAAAACGGAACTCCGACACCAAGACCACCAGACGCCAAGACCCTGAGACACTAAGTCCCTAAACATCCCTAGACCCCTGCCCCCACCCCCTCCCCCTGCCCTGCCCCCAAGTGGGACAAGAAAACCCGAAACACTTTTGATCTCCCAGCATCGCCCTGAGCCTTGTATGGCGGCTGCCAGAGTCTGGTCCAAATGAGGCCTCTGAGGCTTTTTTAAGGAGGGGCTGGCGAAGGCCTCTTGGGCCTTTAGTGAGTTTAGGCTGTAGATTTGGGCTGTGAAGGGGTCTAGGGTTGGCGAGGGTGCACAACAAGTGCCAACCACCGGGGTTCGGATTCAGTTGAGGGGTTCAGGGCTGACTTGGGCTACGCTGGCGGCCTTCTTTCTGGATCTCCGAGTCCCAGAACCGAGCGACCTTCAGAAACGGCGGCTCTCTTCTTTGCATTCACAACCAGAGTCTGTGCGCAGTGGCAGCAACAAGTCCATGTTCTCTTCCCACGAAGCATGCCTAGAACGGTGCGCGATCGGTTGAGAAAAGGTAAGTACGTACGACATAGGACTACAGTGCGGCAGATGAGTCGAAGAGCGAAGGTCCGAAGCAGGGCACCATGTCAAAGGCTTGGGCAACACGCATTGTGCCTCTTAGAGAGCATCAACACACTGACAGCACACGACATTGCAGTGTGTTGAAGCAGTGCACCCATCGCAGGCTCCATTCGAAGAACCGAAAGCAGCAGGAGCAACCGATGTGCCGTTTTGCGGCGCCAGACCCCGCTTGTTGTAACCAGATTCGCAACCTCTCCTAGCCCATTCGAAGCAGAGCAAGCAGAGCATCTGCAGCGCATCCGCCTTTATGTCCTTCTGGAGCGGGTCAAGGTCCAAGTCCGTCACCTTGCCTACCTGACTCAGGCTCGAGCATCTCAGGATGGCATGTTCTGTGTCAGGCTGATCCAAGATCGAACTGAGAAACCGCCCTTTACGACTGCCAAGGTCGTTTTTTGTCTTTCAGGGCCGCAGAAAAGTGCCTTGGGCACTCTTCCAAGCCCCCTGAGAAGCCATTTCGTCGCAGCAGCAGTGGAACTGAAGGAATTCCAGCCCTACCGCCTGCTCTGGGAAAAAGTGGCTGGCAAAAGTGTTCACAAAACGTGGCTTTTGGCACTCTTCTGGTGCACTTTTCTGCTCAGGTGATAACAGTCGGGCTCTCGCCTCGGGTGGGCGCTGTAGGCTTGGTATGTCTTGGTCAGCTCAGGGAAGCTTTGGGCTTGGGGCTTAGGAGTATTAGGATCCTTAGGATCGTTGAGTTCCGAGACACGGCCCGTGAAGGACTGCAGCTGTGAAAGCTCGAGGGCAATGGCAGCCAAAGGTTTAACCACCTGGAGGGTTCGGTTTGGGAGCAAGAAGTCAGCGGGGAAGGCTGGAGGACTTGTAGGAGCATCTTATTTCCGGGCGCCCGTCACGTGTCTATGTTCTACAATGCGCCAGGCCCGCCAGGCCTCGAACTGGTGCAGGGAGAGGTCGCCCGAGGGCGACTCGTACTTCTCGAGGTAGAGACGCACGGTAGCTCCAGCTACCCCTGTGCCCGACAATCTGAAAATAATTCGCGAGTTGTCTTCGAAGATGAACCGCAGCCCCTGCTTCTTGGAAACGCTTCCATCAACAGGATCCGTGTACTCGAACATGTCGTTGATCTTGATCCTTGCAGTGTGCATGGCATTCCATGGCACGCATACACATACACACACGCACACACCCAAGCGTATCCCAAGCGTAGTCCAGAAGTCGCACACAGGAGCGGCTTCTTGTTGCATCAAGGCGCTTCATCCCACCGATCTCCTGCCCCACAAGCTGACCGTTCTTGGCCTCCATAGCCGCGAACATCTCCTCTGCCTTGGGCTTGTCGACACCTCGGAGACACCGACATGTCAGACAAGAGATAAACATGGTGAACGCGACAAACAGACCAAAGAGACCCGGAGATGAAAGACAGGGAGAAGTAGTAGGAGGGACAGTAGGGAGGTAAGCGCACCCCACCTTCATAATCGTAGCGAGCGTAGTAGTTCCGGCCGTACTCCTGCCAGTGCTGCATGGCCACATCCTCCACGGTCACGAGCTTGCCAGCTTCTTCCGTCTTCTTGGCGAGTATCTGCAGCCAGGCGAGCACGGCCCACATGCCATCCTTCTCGCGGACATGGTCGGCACCAGTTCCGAAGGACTCCTCACCGCAGATGAAGGGCGTGTAGGTCTCCTTCCCTGGGAAGTAGCTCGTCCCGCTGTCCATGAGATTTCCGAAGAACTTCCAACCAGTGGGCACTTCGAAGCACGGGATCCCCTTCTTCGCGGCAACCAGGTCCAAGGCACCGGAGGTCGGCATTGACCTGGCACAGCCTCTCAAGCCATCCTTGAATTGGGGAATGAGGTGGGAGTTGGCCACGATCATGGCCAGGGAGTCAGAGGGGGACACGAAGAACTGGGAGCTGAGAATCATGTTTCGGTCTGCATCGCCGTCGGCAGCCGCCCCGAACTTGGGGATTGGCTTCCCTGTGTCCACCTTCTGGCCCTCCTTGTTCAGGCCCATGTCCGCCACCAGCTCGACCTGAGAAAAAATGTGGCGGGGGCCAACCTGCTTAAGTCTCAAGGCCGCCAAGGCCAACAACGAGCAACAACACCGAGCCGCACAAAAAACGAGGCGCGGCAAAGTGCTCGCTAAGGAGCCGCATAGGTCAGGTTCGGGTCCGCGTGCCCGTGCCAAGCAGACTCGGGACCCCCAAAGTCCGGCATGGGCGTGGCATTCTTACAGCTTCCAGCTGGAGCGCCCAGCGCTCCTGCAGGCACAACGGGCCACGAAAAGGGTTGTATGGTACACTTGAGTCGACGTATATGACGTCACACACGGGGCAAGCGGTCCTTCCAAAATACCCAGTGCATACGGCCCCTGCACACCACTCATCGAGTCGTAGGTCATGCTGAACTCTGGGTGCGTCATCAGCTTCTTGATACTTTCAAAATCGAAGCACTGCTTCAGGACAGCCATGTGGTCCTCGACACAGTCGAAGATTTCGACGCTTTTGCCACCTGGAAGCTCATAGACCTGTGGCTTGGACAAGTCGAAGTCAGGGATTTTGCTGCATGTCTTCAGCTCACTAAGCTTGGCAGTCCACTCAACCATCTTGTCCGTGAGCTTCTCTGGGGCAGGGCCTCCATTCTCACAGTTGTACTTGATCCCAAAGTCGTCGTTGATGCCGCCAGGGTTGTGCGACGCCGAGCAGATGAAGCCACCGAAGGGCTCCATGCCCTTGCCCCGGCAGCGGATCACCGCGGAGGTGGCTGGAGTTGACAGGAGCCCATCGGTGCCACACCAAATCCTTCCGACTCCTGACAGCACCAGCCCAAACAGCAACCCTCAAAAAAAAACCAACCTAGAGAAGCAAACCCTCTTCCGGTCAGGCACGGTCTGTTCAGCAAGCCTGCGCTTCAACCTGCTTCAACACGCCTCGCCTGCGGCGAAGGCCATCTTGATGATGATTTGGATTGCCTCAGGGTTCCAGAAGCGTCCGTCACCGGAGACCACTAAGGTGCCTCCGGCCACGGGCACACCGGACTCCAGCAAAGTGTTGAAGACACTCTGCACGTAGTTGGCCAGGAAGGTGCCCTCCATGAAGACCTCCAGTTGGCAACAAAAGGGAAAGAAAGAAACCATAAACCCCTTCAAGGAACATGAAACTTAAGGTGAAACTTACGAAGAAACACGAAACAACCCCCCTGTAATCGGCTCTTAATAAAAGCCGAGAGGAGGGGGGTGCGCCTGCCTTCGTCTTCTTCCGAAGCCCTGAGGTTCCCGGTTTCTGCCCTTCGATGGGCTTCGTGGGCAGGGTCTCCACGGCCATGTCGCACTCGACTTTGACCACCATGGCGTCCAAAGCGGGTGCCCCCTTTAAGCTAAAGAGAGTGGCTACAAAGGGAAACAAAACTGTACCAAAAGGACACGGACTTTGAGCCAGACGGCTGCGATGGTCACAATACAGCCACGCTTCTCCTAACTTTCCGGGCGCACCGAGTCAGGGCAGTGACAGCAGCGCAAGGCTCACGGACACTGAATCTTGACCAGGTCTTGGCTTCAAAGTTAGGGCCTAGGGCCTAGGGTCCAGGGCACGACTCGTACAATATCCCCCAAACGCACATGCGCAGCGTCGTGGCCTTCAGCGCCTCGATGGCGCTCGCAACGTGCTGAGCGCAACGCGTCACAGCTGCCTGCTTCACAGCAGACGGTGGGTACCATGTCACTAAAATAGCGCTGAGTACATGACGACGATGGGTTGCGGACAGTTCCGTCATGAGCTTCAGTTTGCACTGATGCATCAGTCGAAATTTCCAAGCCCGCACTCCGACAGAAACTCCAGATCCGTGAGCGGCAAGCCAGGAAACCAGCAATTCAGCAAACTCCCGAACTCCCGCGATTCTGGAAACAGGTCGCATCAAGAACCTGGCATCAAAAACTGCAGGAACCTGAATTAGGCCATTCGATTTGCCATGTTTCCTGTCCCAGAGCGTGTCGATGCCCGCAACAGGAAGCTGGCCGATTCGGAAAACTGGCATCATGCGATGCAGGAAACTGAATCCGACGATCGGCAGACTGCCCGAGTCATGCACCTGCCTGATTCGGGAAACTGACCCAGGGTTGGGTGAGGAGCTGCCGCAACATGCAACTTGCGAAGTCCGCGTTTCTAGTGTCAGTCCTGAATCAGCGGTTTCCAGTCTGCCGAATGCATGGTTTCCGGAATCAGCAGCCCATTTCCAGTTTCCCAAAATCCGCAGTTGTTCAGCATCCAGAATCCACAGTTCCAGGGTTTCCTGTGTATGCCGAATAAACCTTTCTCAGTTTACGAAGCCATCCTTTCTTAGCTGTATTCCGAATCCCCGCCTGACCGCTCAAGATCGCGGCTACCCTCTGTTCCCATCCGTTTGAGCGAGCGCATCCTATGCACCCTGAACTCTGAACTCAGCGGGATTTCGGAGCCCAAACCCCTACGGGTGGGAGGGGTGGGAGGCCCTGGCCTTGACCTGCTCCTCGGTGCTGTTGCCCTCAGGGGGCTCAGGGTTTCGGATCTCGTGGGCTGAGGGAAAAACTTGCTCAAGGACTCTAGACACACTGGGCTGCGGCAAAAACAACCGGTGCCTGGACATAGGCAAAGACCATGTCCACCATGAAGACCACCTGAGCGCGCACGGCCCGAAAATGTTCTTGATGGTGCTGCAGCGCTTCATGCCGAATGGTGCGAAACATTCGTGCCTCACCAACACAGACCCTCCTTGCACAAGCGAGCCGGAGGAAAGGTCTCTTAGGATGCAGCGTCTCTTGGCACGAACCAAAATGTACAAGTAACCCAAGTTGACCCAAGTTACCATGATGGCCACAATGTTGTCCAGGATCGCCATGAACAACTCGGCATCGGGCTGGTCAAAATGCGGGAGGTGCCTCAGCCTTGGCCATGGGGCGCGGGTCCCTTGGACAGAAAACGTGAAAGCTGCAAAGTAGGGCCAAGCTCAGTAGGCTGTTGCCAGGCAACATCTGCACCCCGCCGTAGCCGACCTGACACACACAGTCGGCGTTCACACGTTGACGAGCTTTGGCGAGAGTTGGCATAAGGTTCTGGTATAGTTGCTAAGGCACCCAGAGAAGACAGGCCCGGTAGTACTTGGAGCCCGGAGCCAGATACCCATACATTGCCAGCGTCCACATGATGAACATCACGACGAAATATGCAAAGATGCGCAGCAAGGAGGAGGTGGAAGTGAGGCTGAGGTTTGCTTCTGCCCCAGTCCCACTCAGAATCAAGATGGCGGGAACATTTCCCACAGCCAGCCCCATGCCGACCCCCAGAATCCGATTCATGTTCGTGTCAAAGGAGGAGCCAGATGTCTCCGAAAAAATAAAGGATGTGGCAACCACACAACCCATGCTGTAGTCCCGGGAATAGACGGACCAAAGGAGAGCCAAAGTCCAGGAGACGGTGTTTCGGAGAGCAAACCAGTGGCGGGTTCTCGAGTCCTTCTGCCCACCTGGGGCCGCATCCTGATGGCCTCGGACCAAAACACCAACTTGATACATTCGAATATAAGAACAAAAAATCTGTGCGGATATTCATGCAGTCCTAAAGAGGCGTACCTACTTCCACCACAGCTCCGTTGCAGAGGCAACGTCGAAGCACAACCACGCTCTCTACACGTCTGAGTCGCACGATTCAAAGTCGTTGAAGGTGGCGGGCCAGGAGCGCAGCCTCAGATTTTCTGGACTCAGGGACAAAGATGCCTTCAGGGCGCGCGCGGCAGATGATTTCAGCATAACCCGGGTAGCAGTGACGAGTGGCTGGTCAAGGAAGGCCATTTCAGCCGAAGATGCATTCTCAGGTTTGGCATGCTTCGCCAGCGCCTTGCACAAGACTTCCTCGCGGGCTGAACTGCCCTAGAGTCCAGGTTCTAAGCGCTTCTGATTCTGGCCTGAAAAAATTGTTAGCTGAGGCCGGGAAAACAAGGCCCAAGCAACCAAGTGGATCTGTTGCGGGTGAGGTTTGGGAGATTGTTTTGAAGGTTTCCAATGACCTGGATTCTGAACCTCAGCCATGTAGGCTCCAGATGCCCAAGAGGTTCAATTGCCGGGACACCGACAGGATGCTTCTGCTTCCAAGCGTCGTCTGCCTTCTTCGCGAGGCGCTGAAGCTCTTGACGCGTCTCCAAGCTGAGATCCGCCTTTGCAATTCTTGCTATGGCTTGCGGATAGCTTAGCAGCTTAGCACGGACTGTGGAAGGCTTTGGCCACTTTACGGGTTTGGGACTCACACCTGGGCGTTGGGCTTAGGAAAACTTGGAGGTTGTGACAAAGACTAATAACGTTCGTCAACCATCTGCAAAGCTCCGCACAACGGAAGCCGCAGGCCTTGTGCCGGCAGTCGTGAGCTACCGCGGCAAGGCCCTCGCTGCAGGCGAGCACGAAGTCCTCGAAGAAACGTACCGACAAACACGCTGACATCAATGAAATCTGCAAACTCACTCAGACTCAGGTCCTCGACTAGCTGCTGCTCGCCCTTTGCAGTAGACTGCCCAAGATACCGCATCAAGCCGCTCTGGATGCGGAGGAGTTGGCGCAGCTGGCGCAGGAAAGCAGCTACCTGCAAATCTGACAGCGATGGACTCATTGAGGGGTTTCGGTTCAGGGCCGCAGCTGGTCTGCTACGGACAAGGCACCTGCCGCAGATGCTTGTGTTGCACCCGCATGGGAGCGGATGCCCAGGACTCCCAAACGACCTGCAATGAAGGACGTCAAACTTGGAGCCCTGAGGATGTACCCTTGGGTTTGGGAACCTTTTTTTCATGATCCCCTAAGGGAATCTGAGGGCCATATTCGGAGAAAATTGAGGAACCACTTCGGGGTGCATCCTTAGGGGTCCAAGTATGAATCTCTTGACGCAACACGCAGCTGCAAAGTCCAAAGCCCTAAGCTCACTACAGGAACACCACATTCCCTCCACAGTCCCACCATCCATGTTGACTGCGTATTGCCTGCTCCAAGAGAGCCTCAGCAGTCGTCCGGCGCTTTCCCAGCTGCCGGATGTAGAAGTTGGAACTGTCAGCGTGGAAGGAGAACTTCCAAGCTTCTTGCTGGAGGATCGTCATCAGGTACTCCAAGCAGCCGGCGGTGTCCTCTGCCAGCTGTGCCAACTCAGTAGCTGCACACCACAGACAGCTGTGTCTGCGCACAGATTCCCGGCTCCAGGGGAGGAGACCAACAGATGGGATGGCCAACAGAACGGCAAGGGCAACGAGCCAGAAGCCACACATGGCAATTCCGTTCCAGTTCCAGGTGAATTCCCAATCCCACAGGACAGCTCGGAAGCCAGATGTCGTCCGAGGATTCATGAATGGAATCAGAAACTCTGAAAACACTCCCAACGCGTATTGCTTCTGGCCTACAGGTGTGGAGCTAAAGAAAAGGGCGTATGTTGAGCACACGGCGAAGGCGATGGCGCCCAAGCTGTGGTACCCAAATGGCAACCAGGCCTTGCTGAAGTATTCTTCAGGTAAATAGTTGACGCCACCTGCACCACCAGGCATGATCAGGTTCAGGAGGCTCGCCATGCAAAGCCCAGTTGCAGCGCCCAGCAGCGCATCATAGATGCCACTGACCAGGCTGCCAAGGTGCGGGGTTACCAAGAAGGAATACCAGAAGGGAAGATGATGATAGATCCGCATGATGTTGGTCGGTACCAAGCTGTAGCTGCTTGCTGGGCATCTGTCCCAGCCTTTGAGTGACGCCTGAGGTCTTCCTCCCCCGTCTTAATTCTTGCATTGACCATGAATGAAACCATGAAACCTAACCTGGGCCAAATGCAAGTCCCAGCTGCGTTGGCAGACCTTTCTGAACAGGGAAACAGCAACGGCACTGCACCGATGGCCACGTAGACCAGCGCAGACCGCAAAGCCAAGGCGTACTCAAGGTGCGAACTGCCTGTGCTCAGCGTTGCTTGATGAACATCAAACTGGTCTACAGTCGCCCGAAGAGCCAAAACCGACACGAAACACCTCTTCACTAGACGCCCCCCCTCGAATCCAAAGCAAGATGCACCATCCTCTGCGCGGCCTGCAAACAACAGGTGAAGAGAACGCCCACCGAAACAGCTATCAAATATCGAACAGCTCAATTCTGTAGGGACGGACGTGCTGCTAGGGCCGAGCACTATACTGAAGCATGCCTTCCTGGTCTGCCCCTGCACATGTCACATGCACTCAAGTACCTGCTTCTATACTCAGTCTCGCAACCGTCATAGCAAGGCAGGACGTAAGCTCCAAACCGTTCCCCCGCCTCAAAAGGGACCAGCTGCGCTTCAAGAACACCAGTAGCAGCAAGAAGGCCAAAAAAAACACAAGCCACAGGCTCGCCATGTTTGCGAGGTTGTCTTTGACAGATGTCACTGCATTGTCATGCGTTGTGCAGACTCATACTGGCACATACTAGCATTGCAACATGAAAGTGCCGACTTGCAACAAAGGTGCGCCGCATGTATGGCCACGACAATGCAGTTGCCCAACCACCTACTCTAAAGCTCAACCCGAAGAATGTGCTAACGAAAGATCGACGGTGAACTGATCGTTGGTGTAGAGCTTGGGGTAAAATCCGTGCCGTCGAGTCCGGCAGATGGGGGTCAGTGCTGAGACAGCTGCGCAAATTAGAACAACGGGTATTCAGTCGGAAGCCGATAGAAGGATCCGCATACTTCCGAAACGTGCATCCTGCCATGGCGCAACAAAGGCCCGAGAAAACTTGGAATTCCCACTATGAAAGCATGGAGGCTTATATCATTCTCCTTGGAGCGACGGACTGCGCGAAGCCTTCGCGAGCTCGGTTTCCGAGATCTGGCTAGTGAGACTGGCTGGTGAAACTGGCTTGACGCCCACATCTCTGATGGGCCAAGCTACACAGAGCAACCATTCCGACAACTTCCGACACCCAAAGGCAACTGAAGATCGAATTGTCGTGTCTCCAACCAAAAAGAATCCTTCGAATGCCTACGAACGCTTCTCGGATCTATGGCTCATTGTAGGATCCAACGGTACAGTGGCTCGGAGCCTCACGCAGGTGGAGCAGCCTGAGCTCAACGGCACCAAACAAAGCAGAGGCGAGAAGATGATGGATGAGCATGGAGAAGAGACTCAGGAGCCAAGAGTCGAGGATAGTCGAGGAGAGCACAGAGTCAGGAGAGCATAGGGTCGGGGGCCTGTTGAATGCCAAGGGACAGGGTCTCAACCCGCTCGGCGATCTGCCTCCGGAGCTCGGCGAGCCCAGGTGCGGCTGCTCCCTCCGAGGCCAGAGGCGTCAAAGGCGTCAGCGTGGGCAGAGCTCCGGGAGCTTTCTTCGCTTCCTTCCGTGGCCTCGGAGCACACACAAGCACACAAGCACACACAAGGTCCAGTCTTCAACTTCAGAAGTCAAAGTCTAACTTTGCTGCGAGCCACTCAGCTTTGGAACCACTTTGCTTCAGCTCTCCCTCAAAGAAGGGCAGCTCACGGTCGAAAGAAGGTTTCGACAGTTCCTCCGTGACCATCCGCAAGATGTCTTCCCGAGCCTCACGCACCTCGACTGATGCAAGACTCATGGCGAGAGGGCATGAGAGGGCCCTAGGCTGGTCCTATAGCACTCCAACAGATATGGCTCTAACCCATCCTGTTTTCGCAAAAAATCTGCTGAGAGCTGCGAGGCCACCAGCTCGTGTGCCGAGGACGCGTGTGCTACTGGCAGCTGGTCTTGCCAGGTACCCAGTTCAGCGACAAGGCGTGCAGCAGATGCCAAGAAAGCTTCGACGCCGCGCTGCTGCCTCACCGTCACGGACATGTATCCCAACAACCGCCAGCAGTCTTGGCTGATGATGGAGTGATCGACGAACACCAGGCACACTGCAACTTCAGCCAGTCCGAAAACGTTGAAAACCTTCGGGCGCAGCTGTAGCTGTGCTTTCTGCGTGCGAGAAGTCATGGAAAGGACCAGTGGTGGTCCACACTGGCATTCTCCGGAGACCGTTTTTGAAAGCACGGCGTGCTCCAGCTTTAGCCCTCGGTTACGCAAAGAAGCAACATCGACCGTGACCACATACGCTGCACTTTTGCCGTAGCGCGGGCGTCCTGCCCAAACCTCCCGCTTCTGTTCCTTGACGATGGATCTCGGAAGCCTGCAGAGAAGTGCCACAGTGCCATTCGGCGCTGTGGTCAGCAAGCTGTGGCCACCGCAAAGCCCCATGCTGGCGAAGTACTCGCCATCAAGGGTCACAATGGGGACCTCCGAGCTTCGGTAAACCTGAGACTTTGAGAACTGCAGGGTTGTCAAACTGCTCAACTGAAACTCATCGCCTCTCTGACCCATGGGCCGAGCAGCGACAGCGGTATCCGGAGGCCGGGCCTTGTGGGTTTTCGTCTTGTTCTTCGTGGCTTCCAGCTGCTTCGCAGCTTCCAATTCTGCATCTCTGGAGAGGAGGAAGGGGACTCCATCCACCAGTACCAGGGAAGGGCTTGAACCACTTCCTTGGGCAAACGCTCGAGTATCTCTCGATGTTCAGGGCAGCCGCGCTTCGAACACAAATCCTATGTAAACTCGTCAAACCCAAACCCAGGACCCTGAACCCCGACAACCCGAACAACCCAAAAGCACTAGAAACCCTAGTAGAACCCTAAAAGCCCCAAAAAAACCTCACCCTAGGAACCTCAAAACATCCAAAAAACCCTCAAAAACCTCAAAAGCCCCAAAAACCTTCCAAAGGCCTGCAAACCTCAAAAACCCTCAACAAACCCTAGAGAGCCTGGAAACTCTAAAAGCCCCAAAGCCCCCAAACCCTGGGCTTCAGGAGCTTCGGCGCCAGGTGGCCCGGGGTGTCTGCCAGGTCTGCAACCACTTCAAGGGCTCGATCTTGGCGTTCCACCAGCGTGTAGGGCGGACTGGAGGCAGGAAACAGCCTGGAGAGACATACCGGAGCTTAGGGAAAACACCCGGTCAAAACTGCTTGTTAATTCGAAGGGTTCTGCAGATGAAAATTTCCCACACTGAATCTCATGAATCCCCTGAAGCCCCAAACATCCCCATCAAGCAAGCCCCAAAACCTGAGTCCCAAAACCTTCACTGCCGGAGGAACCCCAGAGCCGCTTTGCGCCGGTTGCTGCGGACCGCAGCTTTGAAGTAGATCGGCAGCGCCCTTGCCTCAAAAGGAGCTTGCGAGAAACGGCTGGTGCAAAAGGAGGCTTAGAGGCTTAGGAGGTGTAGGGCTTGGGGGTTGGGGGCTTGGGGGTTGGGGTCTCGTGAGTCTAGTGGGGTTTGAGAAGATGCTCCGAGTTCGCAGAAGTGGTGTGGGCAAGTGGAGACAGAAGCATCCCATGAATGCCACTTCGATCATTTGGGTTTGGAATGAAGCCTTCTCACCTCTTCTTCTTCGGGACTTGAGAACGGAGGACCCCCCTCCCCCTTATGTCATTCTTTCTCTTCCTTTCCTTCCTGCAGAACCCCTCTTGCTTAAGTGCAGGCGCAACGTTCTCCCAGCATCCTGGCCCGAAGGAATGCACGGATCTCGCCAGAGCCACTGCAACGGGCTTCAGGTCAACGCCATCCTTGGACTGGGTGGTTACGATACTTCTGCCTTCGGTCTGTCGCTTTGTGATGCAAAAGGTACCCCCATCAAGAGCGTTTTGGTTTTCAATGTTTTCGGGTATGTGGGCTGCAGATCGTCCGCTTCGTCACCTGGGAAGTCGAATCTACTGCCTGCAAGACTGATCCCTTTGACTCCCCGGAAAAGTTAGGTCAGGGTTCACTAAGGTTATGATGCATAGGATTTAGGGATAGAAGGCTATTGGCTTGGGGTTGCGCCATCATCACAGCGACTGACGGCACCTAGCAGCCCAGATAAATCAAAATAAGCCCAAGACCTGAAACCTTCGGGTTATGGCTGCTCTTCGGAACCACGCCTACCACGACACATTGACTTTTGGAATTTGGTCCCTAACTCTTGCGCATTATCAAGCTGAGATACAGCCATCCAGGCAGATGCCTCCCGCAAGGATGACATCATGCTCGGATTCCCCAAAGGCCCATGCTCCTCCGCACAGAAACATTTGCTCGGCTTGCCGATGCTGTAGGAGCTGCATGTTGCTGCAAGTTGAGAGCACCTGAACTCCTAAGATTCAAGAACCTAAACACGAAGCCTCAAAGGCACAGCGGGGCAATGCTTCTTGCTGACCTCCGGGAGAAGCTTTCGCGTGGCTTTGGTGACCTTTTCCACGAAAAGCCGGCAGTCCACACCTCACGATCACAAGGGAGGATTTGGTGATCAAGGGCTTCATGATTGTAAATTGTAAGTGTTAAGGGTGGCTTCGGAGATCTTCTGGGAGCTCTTTTGGGGATCTTTTTCGGACCCTGGTGCTCTGCCGAAGGGCTCACATCAAATTTGTGCGACGTCGAGACCAGGGTTTGCGGGTTGACTTCCCGCACCCGGTGCCCCAGCACCTGCACGAAAGGCAAAAGCAGCCGCAAAAGCTTGCAGGGCAAACCAAGACATATGAAGTAGGGTTTGAGTGCTGGCATCCCCAAACGGACACCAAGAACAAAAATCACCCCGTCTGATATCACAGATGCCCCTGCATGTTTCCAAAAAGTGCACTCTGCAAAAGGGTGAACCTGTGAGGAGGCCAAGTGCTGCAGCGTGATCTCGCCTCGATCCAGCACCTGCCCAGACATCCCAAAAGGGTGCATCCAAAGAACGGGTCCAAACAATCGGCCATCCAACAAAGGGGCATCCAAAAAAATGGGGGCATCCAAAGAGGACACAGAAGAGCTGCAAAGAGCCGCACGGAGCCACAATCCACCTGCTGAGACAGGAACCTGACGGGAGCCCGTTGTCCGAAGAACGAAGGCGCACTGCGGCGAGGCGCCGTCCGCAAAGTCCGCCTGGACCTTATAAGAGGAGATCTGAGAGGATCTCAGTTCCAGCCATCTTTGGGCTTCCTCCTTCAATTGCCAGAGGCTTCAACGCTCCGTTCTGTCGTTAGCAGCTCTACGATCTCAACGGCACTGCTGCGGCTCTTCTGCCAAGTCACATCCATTATCCACCCGGAAGCTGATTTGCCTTGTCTGGCCTTGCAGGGCATCACAGAAACCCTTCCCAGGCGTCCCTAAAGCCCCCTCATGTGTGCCGCACCCCCTTTCGCTGCAATCTGGGATTTGAACAAACCTTCGCCCTGCTTTCTAGACCCCCGCTCTCGGCCCTGTCGCGAGAAGCCTAGGACCCCCTTCCGCACCTAAGACCTGCAAAGGACAGGCCCGGGCCCAAAGCCCCTGAACTCCTCGAATTCCGACACCAAGCTCCCTGCAGACAAACCTTCAACGCGCTTCTAAATATTTCTACATGTTCAAACCTGGCCAAGGCGGTCGTGCAGCATTTACAAACCAAGCCGGCATTACACACATACTCGCGCAGAGCATCGACAAATGTCCACAGGCTGCGTGCACAGGCTTTGTGGCCCAAAGCCGAGGCAGAACTGCAGGCAAAGGACGCGGGCTAACTGTGCCAGCGGCTGCCAGCTGTCCTGCAAGGCCGAGATGAAGATTGGTTCCACATGCAGAGTGAAGCAGCATGGAGAACCTGTATCCTCACTTGCTTGACAAGGAGCCTGCGGCTCACAAATTCCAAGAAAGCATCCTGTGCGTGCCTCGGCATCAACTGCCAGCTGAAACATGCTGCAGGGCACACCAGCCAAAAGCGCCTGTCAACGAAAGACCTGCCGGGCAGCAAGTAAACAGATCGTGTCCCCATCTTTCAGCGCGCGGTTGGTCGGCGTCTTGGCAGTCACCTCGCGGTTTGATGCTCACATCTACTGAATGCTCAGAGAAAACTCCCCGAACAAGAGAGGGCTGTGTTTAACTCCGTTCCTATATGCACGCTCCTACTCACGCAGACCAGGCACTGGCAATGGCTCCACGTCCCTTTGTGTGTCCATGGAGGGTGAGCCCAAGAATTGGCACAGCTGGAACCTTGGTTTGGGGCCATCTGGTGCAGCCCTTGCAATTCAGAGACCACAAAATCCCTGCACCCCGATGAAGGCGAGCTATATAAATCTGGCTCAAAACATTTCATCTTTCCTCTGAGCGCAACGGCAAGCCACTGCTGCTGCAACTGCCCAGGACCATCGGATGGGCACCCTGCACCCATGTAGTAGCCACTGCCCGATCGCAGGAACCTTGACTTGTTTTTGGGAGGAGGCGTTTTCAGGGTCTTTAAAAGGGTTTCTTGCAATGTTACCACAGAACTCGGCCCAGCTGCACAAAGTCGCCAAACCGAAGAGGCACATCTGCCGGCTCGTGGCTTGACTGAAAGGCGGGAAGAACCGAAAGAACTGCTTGCTCTCCGAGAATTGCCTGGATGTTAAGGCCTTGTCCCGAAAGGTCCCCTGCGGCCTTGTCCCGGCGCTGCTTTGGCGCGCGGGCGCGCGTGGGGCTGCTACGAGCGCGCTCCATCGAGCTGCCATGAGGCGTCTTCGACGTTGGAGTGTACTGAGTCGTTCTACTATACTACTACTCTGCTGGTTGCGGCCCCGCGATTCAATTGGGCATTCAGGAGTTTTCATCAAGTATTCCATGACTCTCCAGGCACTACCTACCAGTCTCACGTCCTGGTCGCATGTACTTTAGCAAACGTGCACTGCTTAGCATGGCCTCGAGCACTGGACACTCCGCCAAGGATGTCCGCTAGCAGTGGCAGCTCAAGCGAGACGTGTCGATCACACGCAGCTGCCTTTGCTTACAGCTATTTGCTGAGCAATACCCTTTATCTGTTCAGGGAACGGTGCCTCGGCTGCACCCTGGCGGCGCATCGGGCAGAAAATCAGAAAATTGCTCATCACGACATCTGTTGGTCGAAATGAACTTAACTGGACAAGTGATGCACGTCTCAAGATGTCTCAAATCACTTTGGAGACTGTCGAGCATTCTGAGCGTTCGGGCCGAGGCCGCATGCCTCCGCGAATTTGGCGATGCGCTCGAACGCCTCGAAGCGCAACGAAGGAGTATACAAGCGTTGACCCTCAGGGAAGGGCAGCCCATGTCCAACTGCCTTCAAAATTCCGAAGACTCCACCCAAGCCATCTGTGTTCCCGATGCGCTTATCCATGCAATAGCCCACAGTCAGTGTGTAGCACTGACCCTGCTCATTAAAGAGCATGGACTGTGCCTGAGGAGGGGCTTCAATCCGCTTGTTCGTTGCAGGGATCGGGCGGCCAAAGTTCAAGGTCCCGGTGTGGGTGCCTGTGGCGCGAGCGAAGAACCAAACTCGATTCGGCTCCAGTGGGTCCACCTGAAACCAGCTGTTGTCTGCCAAGTCTGGCACAGCGTCTTTGAGTTTGAAGGATCCGAAGGCCTTCATGAACTCTTCCTTCCCCAGCGGCCCAATGATGGGTGCTACAAACTGGAAGTCCTCAGCCAAGCTGCCGCTATCCGATCCTGCTGCTGTGCCGAACTCGCTGGCCAGGATCTCCTTGGCCCTAGCGACGAGCTTCTCAGGCGGGATTGGAAACTTGCTCTGCGCCATTGTCTTGTCCACATCCAAATCTCCAAGAACGGAGGTCTCGGAAATATAGACCGGGCTGTTGGAATAGCGCTGTGGGTGCCATGCCACCTTGTTGCGGCTTGTGTTCTTGCCGCTCGAGCAGAGCCTATCGATCACGTCCACAAGACCCAGGGAGATCGCTCGAAGGAGGCTCACCACGACGTCAGTTCCAACCAGGACGATGGCAGTGGAGAGGTTGCCCAAAGCAGACACTGCGGAACCCATTTTGCGCCTTGGTGCCGCCTTGCCTTGCTTGGGTGGGCCAGAAAGGCTGCTGCACAGTACTGCACTCACATAGCGACATAGTGCACACGAGCTTTTGTGCACCCCAAACAGATAGAGTTTAGGCCTCAGCATGAAGCAAATAATGTTGTGGAATAGGGCTCGTCTCTAATGTTTACGGAAGCTCTTTAGGAACATGCTGTTGATGGTTAGGGTTTCAAGGTGTCACCTCCAAACCCCAAAAGTAGAAGAAAAAACAAAAAAAGGCAGCGGGATCAGGTTTCCGCGGCTGCCCATCGCAGGCGGTAAGCAGATTGATCTTATTTGTCCGTGAATTCTGTATCATTCAGCACGCCGAGAACTTGTCATGAGCAGCACTCCATGCAAGCATGGCAACACACAATGCAGCCACAGCTGATCGGCGACTTTTTTGCTGAGCGCGAAGCCCAAAAGATCCATCAAGATCCACGATGAGGCAACCATTGCTCAGTCTTCCAAGCCATTAACATCTAAAGCCCGTGCCAGCCTTTGTGGACGGACGAAACCGGATTTGGGGTAGGTGGAAAGCGCGACGCTGCGCGCCTAACACCCAAACTGCGCACCAGCTGAACTGGGATCGTCAAGCGAAATCTGTCCCTGACACTGCACTTGCTTCGTGTGTCTTTCCGACTCGAGCACTCACGGCGCAGCATCTTTAGGCAGCGGAGCAAGTGGGCTAAACGCTGCTATACGTCGGCCGCGAAGTCTTTGGGATCCTGTGATGCTGTGCTGCCTAACCCGAGGCTAGCTACCCGCATCATACTTCATCTGCCCGGACAGGCCCCTTTGCTGAATTGCAAGCCGTGATGCATTGCAGAGCTGACTTTGGCAGACTCGAAGATGGCTGCACCAGCCAACACAGTTGCTGCACCCACCTAAGAGCCAGGGCATCCAAGAAGCTGCTCCAAATGATTGCTCTCTGCCTTTTGTAACACTCTGTACTCCAGTGGAATCCTTTGTGCCCAAGGGCCCGGCGACGAAGCCAAGGCTTAGACGTTCATGCAAAAAAGCGCTGGACCTGGTAGCTTCTCGGTTTGAGGTGTGAAGAGGTGGTTCAAAAAGAGCTCACGGCTACCGCTACGGCTACTAGTATGCACGAAGAGACGCGAACATCGCTGTTTCGGGACCTTGGAGGTCTTCGGACGCGAAAATCAAGGTAGCGACAACCCCTGCGAATCAGTTGCAAGTATCTTAAATACTTATTGTATTGAGCAACACGAGCCGATTGATATTTGATCGCAGGTGGGACGAATGTCCGAAACGGTGTTGCGCTGTTGCACCGTTGCGCAGAACCCTAACCCCTAAGCCCTAACCGTAAGTTTCGGTGGTCGGCGGCGTACGGAATGAGGCAATCAGTGGTATTCGCTGTGTTTTGTGCAGTTTGTGTTTGGCCTTGTTGTGCTATCTTTGCTCTGGTGTGTTTGGTTGGTATGTTACGTCGAGAAGATTGGGTTTCAGGTCGGCGTTCTTCAAGAGTTGAGGGTTTTCAGGAATCAAATATTTGCGTACGTTCGGCTTCAAGAAATGTAGGTGTGAATTTGGAGCTACAGCTGCTGCTACAACGACGACGACGACTCCTGCTCCTGCTCCTGCTCCTGCTCCTGCTCCTACTCCTAGTCCTAGTCCTTGTCCTTCTCCTACTCCTACTCCTACTCCTACTGCTACTACTGCTACTGCTACTCCTACTCCTCTTACTCCTCCTACTCTTACTTTTATTCCTACTCTTACTAGCTCCTACTCTTATTGTTTCCTACTCCTACTCTCCTCTCCTGCTCCCTGCTCCTGCTCCCGGCTCCTGCTCCCGATCCCACTCCTACTATTTCCCTGCTACGGCTAGCGGTACTGCTGCCACTACGTGCAACTGCTAATGCTACTGCTACCGCTACTGCTTCCAGTGCGACTGCGACGAATATGCGTTCTTGCTGGACCGCAACATGATTCTAAGCAGCACGAGTGTGCTTGATTCATGCGCATGCGCACTGTTTGACGGAAGCTTAAAGACAGCAGAAAATGGGCTCTGGCACATGCGCACTTTTTGGATACTTTTTGGTCTATGTTGCATGTACACAAGCCAAGGAGCTGCTAAAGTGCGATGTTTTCGCAGTTTGCGCTACGAAGTTCCATAACGAGGCCGGTTGGCAGAACTCTGCACGACGACGACTACTGCACTACCACTACCACTACCACTGCCACTGCCACTGCCACTGCCACTACCACTACCACTACCACAAGCACTGCTCCTGCCGGCACTGGCACTAGCACTGGCACTAGCACGACCAACGACGAAAACGAGGCGACAAAGCGATGTCGACCAATGACGACTGCGACCGCGACTGTCACTGCCACTCTTGCTATTTCAGCCACTCTTGGAAGATTCCTGCAAGAACCTCAGACGCAGCCAACAACTCTGTTCAGGGCAGACCAGTCGCAAAGCTGTAACTTCATGTGTTTGCAGGTGACGCATTGCACTGCTTGTAGCGACTCATCCACCTCGCAAGTTACCCTGACTGGCCTTCTGCAGCGTTGACCCCAGGGGCACGCCAAACCCGAAGCTCTAGACGTCACCAATTATGCACGAAGCAGGCCGAACATCCACAAACATCTAACCATCCCTAAATTCATGAAGTATCGACAAGGAGGGCGGGCAGATTGAGTGCCAAGGCTAAGGCAGGGCAACGGTCACCAGGATGTTCAGCTTCCCTGCAATCTGCGCCGCTGCAGCTCCAAGCATCTTGATCAAGACCATACCTTCTTGATTAGGGCTTAGGCTCTTGGGGCTCAGGGCTTTGGGTTGAGGATTGGAGCGATCTACATCTACTTTGTTGATGATGGGTTTGGCCTCAAACATCTTCGTGAGGGGAATCGTTGCACTTCCAAGGCCGCCGCGCCCCCACAAATCTAAGCAGCAGCCCAAAAACAAACGAAGAGCAGAAAGAGAGGTACCAATACGAACAAGTCCACCCATGAAGCTGAGGTAGATCGCGCAAGCCGTGCTGAAAGTCAACCTCAAGGCTGTCGCTTCAGATGCAGCGCTTTTTCTCGAAAGGATGTCCCCATCGGAAACAAGTCGAATCAACACCAACGCCTTGACAACCGAGGGACAGCAGCGCAGTGGAAGCATCCAGCGACAGCAGAGCCAGATAAGGCCTCCAACCTTCCACAGCCAAAGTGAGCACAAAGCCCAGCACAAAGACCTGCAAACAGCAAACGGGGGGGAAGTCAAGTCGAGCAAGTGGCCATAGGTTCCAGTTGCCACCAAAGCACCGCTGGCGATGCCAAGGCCACAAGTTGAGAGGGCTGCAATCGTGGACACGCCTGGCGGAAAAGGGGCTGAGGAGCAGGTCCGGGAGCAAGATTCGTGTTCAGCAGTAGCGGAAGGCTTACATCAGTGTCGTGTGGTCAATAACGTTGGCCCAGCCAGTGAAGTTGCCAAGTCTGCAGCGGATTTTGCCGGCTTGGGGAAGTACGACAGCCCGGTGCGTTGCTCGCCTTCTAACACACTTACGCTGGATCAAGCTTTCGGGCAGCTGCTCTCCTTTGTCTCCTTCCTCCGCGGTCGCTTTCCGCATCCGCAGCCCGAGCGTGCGGACTACTCCGAGGTGCGCCCCCCTCGTTCAGCTTCTACTCATGCCAAGCAACGACTCACAGGCTCGAAGCCAACGCCAAGGAACACTTTGCCCAAACCGGAACGGTAGAAGGCAAGGAAGAAGCGGCACAATCGCATCAAGTAGATTTGGTGTCATTGCATGTGCACGTTCTGCCATTGAAAAAGTGTGCCTCATCTGCTTCGTACTTATTCATCTGACAGTCCATGAGGACGGATCGAATTGACCGCGCGAAGAGGGCACCTTGACTGGAAGGTGGAAACCTTCAAAATGCCAAAAAACCGTTGGATGCAGCTGCAGCAACTTGATGTTGCTAGTGTCCTGAGTGTCCTGTGGCATCCAAGCGACCAACACCCAGGCTCATGCCGAAAAGCGCCAGGGAAAGCGGCTCCCCACTTCGAGCTATGCTCTTCAGGCCCTCAACGGAAATTATGGCATCCTGAGCCAAGAGCACCATGAGCACTTCAAACAACCTTGAAGCAGCCTACACTTGAAAAGAACATGTTTAAACCCGCGATTCCCATGTGCAAGCCAGGTGGCCCCGGCAATCGCAGTTACCTGAAGCCCGCAGGTCAGGTACAACCGAAAGCAAACAACCAAGCAGAGCCTCCCGAAGAATTCATAGATAGTTCTATAATGCGGGGCCTACAGTATAACAGGCAATGATTCTCAATGACTGCACTGGTCTCAGACGTATTTAAGCACCCAAACTCTATCTCAACCATTGAAAGAAATCAGCTCTTAAGCCCGACATCCTGAACCCCCTACAAACTATTACAACAAAGTCTTTACGTTTCACTTCGACAAAACTCAGAATGCTCTCTCGGAATTTCATTTCGGAAAAGTCTGCCTAAACATCTTGTCTGCCTTGCCTTTGCCTTCGCCTTCGGCATGCGTCTGGCCTACTCTGGTTTGCAACTGCAGTTGAGTACTCACACCCTCCTCTCCCTCCTGCTTCTCCTGGTCCCACTCCTCCTCATGCTCCTCCTCCTTCTGGATGCAGCTGCGAAACGGGCCTCTGCTCACACCTTCCGCGACCTGCCTCTCACAGGCACTGCCCGCTGGGTTCTCTCAGACTCTAGGAGCTCTTCGCAACAATGTTCCTGCCTGCACTGAATGGTCTGAACTTTTTAGCGATTGCTGAAAGTCCTGGCCTAGCTTAGGGCTCCCAATGCGAGGCAGCCTTTTCGTGCTCTTGGTGCTTGTGGGCCATCATCACTCCTGGGAGTAGCTCTCCTGTCCTCCTGTCCTCTTTCGTGGCCTCTTATCTGGTGTTTTCTGCAGCACAAGGGTGCAGACAGAACAGATCAGTTTCGGAATGAATTAGAGCTCAAAAGCACGGCCACGTCACTATGCCCACCCATGCCAAGGAAGTGATGTGGGCGCCAAGCGTTGCAGAGACCAGGGCCGTGAGAACCTCCAGCTCTCCCGACTGGTGAGGGCTTTGGAATTTGAAGCAGCCGGCACTTCTCAGGCCATGGCTGGGCAGAGTATGCCAATGATGGCATTGAACCCAGCACCAATGTACATCAAGGATGAAGTGTTCCTGCGTTTCACAAGATTGGTTACACAGTTGACCTGCCAGAAGCCATTTCACAGAAGCAGACTTTGCTCACACTGCATGCAGACAAGGTGCAAAACGACATTCAAAGTCTGGAGTACTGCGATGGGCAGAATCCGCTTGAAGTACCAAGCTGCATTGTCGCGAAGTGAAGCATCCTGGGCCTCGAGTCAGCTCTAGACCGAACAGCCAGGGAAGCGTTGGCTGGAATCTCCCACTCGCCCCAAGGCAGCGGCCAGGCCAAGAAGCTTATCCTGCGCGGCATTCAGCGGGTATGTGAAACAAGGTTCAGCCGATTCGGTGCCTTGGCAACTGTTGCCGACCGCCGCTCAACGACCCAAGCCGATAGCCAAACGCACAGGAAGTGCAGCGAAGCCTTTCAGCATCATGGTGGAAGTGGCTAATGACAGGGGGGACTTCGGCACAGCGCTCTGGAAAGATCTTTCGTGCAAGCAAGGCAGCAATGCATGTAGGGTACGCAAACCCATTCTGGAGCACCTGAGGAGTGTCAAGCTTTGTCCAGTTTGCCCGGCACAACATGTCAGCGTCTAACTGTCTCACCGGGGCGCTAGTTTGGTAGACAGCTGCACACCCATGATTGCCATGACCTGCCGCTTCAAGGACACTCTGAACCATTCTGTTGCCCTGCATCCCGCAATCCCACCTGCGTGCTGACCACCGCAACACCCGAAAGTCCATGGCTTCGGTAGGCGCAAGCAATGCCTGCGCAGGTCCCCAAGTCTGCCGGAGCAGCTTTGGCGTGAAGCCGATGCAAGTGTCATGTGTGCCTGCGAAGATGCTACCGGTGAAGAGCAGCGCCACCCACTGCGGTAAGATCACCCCTTCCGACAGGAGCTGGAAGGAGTCGAAGCCACCTTGGTGACTCCGAGCTCACCCTAGGAGCCCATTGAAAGCCCGTCCCGCTGAGGCAGGAGCCAGAGCCCATCATGGCGGCTGATCGGGCAGGCACCCCCCGAGCTTCATTGTGCTGAGCCGAACAGGGAGCGAGATCTCAGTGAACGCACCCTTTCCACGCTGTGGACAGAATGAGACGGCTATCCGTACAAGGTTTTTGCATCGCACAAAAGCTGTGCACGATCAATGTCTGCCTCTAAATGGAGCCATGCGTTTTGCACGGATTAAGTTTGATGATGCTAGCTACGCGTAGGATAGATGCGGGCATTTGCGCATGCAGTGCTACTTGGTCTCAGGCAACAGCAGCCCATGCTTCCGTTTGCAAACAGCTGCTGCGTTCCTTCCGATGCGCAGGGTTGGGAATAACAGGTTCTGCCAGAACTCGCATGGTACACAAAGCAAGACATGATTCCAAGCAGCTTCCCTGACCTATCCGGGCACCAGATGCAAAGGCGATAACGCGCAAAAATGCAATATAGACAAAACCCCACAAAGTCGCGACCAAGCCTCGCGCGGGGTCCTACTGGCCGCCGCCCTGACAGTCCCAGAAACAGCAGCTACGGCGGGCCTCGCTCGTAGCAAGTGCATACCCTGCTGAACTCAGCTCACCAAACTGCAACCCGGCTGCCAGAAACAGAGATTGTTCGTTCGCCTGCGACGGCAGACAAGCTCGAAGACAAGCGAAAGCTGATATCAAGCAACATCAGGCGACCTCAATCTCAATGTTGAAGGACTCCGGCTTTGGAGAGAGAACCTTCAACAAGTCATGCGGCCTCCTTAGCACGTCAGGCGAGTAGAAAGCCATCGGCACGCAGCCACGATTGTCAACAAGTCCGAAGCCTGGAAACCTGAAACCTGAAGGTGCCAACATCCGCTGGGAGTCAACTCGGAAGTTAGGTTGGTGGCCGCCATCCTAGCCAACACGAAGGCTCGGAGTTTAGGACTTGGGGATGTTTAGGGATGCAGCTCAAAGCACCTGGATTGGTCCACCAGCATCACCTGCGAAGCACTCACCATGGCGACCTCACAGGGAGAATTCGTGCATGTTGCTGCATCAGAAACATGTACCCCGCTCACAGCGGTGTAGGAGGCGTAAGGTAGTGTAAGGCTTGGACGCGTTGCATCGGCACTTGCCTGAAGGATGGAGCTGGAGCCTCCGAAGGACATCATCTGCCAGCAGCATGATTCAATGCCGAAATGCTGAGAAGGCCAAGCCCAGTGGGGTCCCGTGGTGCCAACCTCTGTAGCAACTGGCAACACAGCAGCCTGCACACAGGGCGGCATTCCAACTCTGCTTATTTTGGAGCTGAGCTGAAGAACGTCCGTGCCTTTGGGATGTGGGTGCGCGGGTACGATGCGGCATGCGGGTAGGATGCCAAGATGTTCTCAGCCTTGCCGAAACACACGGGGCTTTTCGGCCCAGGGAGGGAGAAAGAGAGGGAGAGAGGGAGGGAGAGAGAGAGAGAGTGAGAGAGAGAGAGGGAGAGAGAGAGAGAGAGCCAGAGCGCTCTTCACATGCCGAACAACCGCTGCCTTCGGAACGGGGGCGAGCATGCTAGGGCCCTTCGGGGCGGGCAGGCTGGGGAGCGGCTGGATCCCAGGTAACGATCGTACCACCGGCGCCTCACAGACTCTCAGGGATTTCGATTCTTGAGGGCGACTTTTTGGCATGCCAGATAGTGCCTCCGGGCTGGAGTTTCGCGCCTCACTGCTGGAAGGCTTGAAGAATTAAGCCGGAAAGCTCACGAAAGTGATTTGCCGCTTGCCTCCGTGCGGTTGTTCGCCTGGCACTGGTATCGAAGCTCTTCATGCTGGTGGAACCAACAGCCTTAGATACCTTAACCCTCCTGAACCCCGCCCAATCCTGACAAGGCTTAAAAAATGACAGCCGACTGGTGGAGTGGCCTGGCGCACGGCCTTCTCCATGGCTTCCCGCCGCCTCTCCTGCGCTGAGAGTCGATAAGGAGTCATTGGCAGATGCGTCAAGTTGTCACGTCTTTTCTCGCATTACAGAACCCCAGCGAATGGAGGCACGGCACGTTTGGTCCTGTAGTGCAGAACCTTGTAGTGGGAAGATGATCGCAAAGGATTCCGATAGCACCAGGCACAATACCCATAGATCCCAAAGCTTGCAACAGAAACAACGGAACGGTACTAGCAATCGCTGCAGTGGCGAAGGCGCACCGCGGCAGAACCCTCATGCCTGGGCAATTTGGCAAAGCCAAATTCCCTTATTACTCAGGGCTAAGAACCAAAAAGATTCTCCAGAACTCCTGCTCTTCCTTCACCGTGTCAGACAGAAAGTTCTCCATCCTTAGGCGGGCAGCTTTCACCGCAAAATGAGTACGTCAACGGACTCCGGACTCCCGCACGTCCCGCACGTCACAGCCAAGCTTCTTGGCTGAGAAGAACGACACTTGCTTGCCATTCTTCATGGTCGCAGAACCGAGAAGCCAACGAATTCAACGAGTCACATGCGGCTTAGGCGAAAACAGAGTGATTTGCCGGTCATCTCTCCGTGAAAGAAGGTTTGCGCGGAAACAATCAGCTCCACAAAAGAAGACGAACTCTGCACTGATCGTTGATTAAGGGACTGCGTGGGCTGTCTAGGACACAAAGTGGTGTGATTGGACAAGTCTTGCTTGTTTGGACATGCGTGCACTTGAGCCTCGAAGACAAGCAATGAGCAGATTGAAGCACTGGCTGCGCCTGTGTCTTCAAAACCATCTGGACTGAACCTGCAAACTGATCCTGAGATATTTTGCCCGGCGACCACTGCAACGCAGCAGCAAGCATGCTCATTGGCTCTCATTGGCTGCACTCCGACTTTCTGACTGCAGCACTCAATCCCTTAGCAGAAGCTCACAACGAAATGCGCAGACATCCAATCAGAACGAAGGCCTCAGGCTCCTGCGCAGGGACCGGTGGGTTGTCGAACAAAGCCAAGACCTGTCGCACCACGTGAGCTGACTTCGTGGCAATGCGCAGTAGAGGCTGCAAAGATCTCTGCAGAACCTCTGCACAAGAACTGCTCAGCAGGCACCCCTTACCACCTCTCGGGTGTCTGCGCCGGCACTTAGCGCGGCCAGGGCCTTAACCACTGCCCTCTGGACACGATCACTGATCACAGCACGCCGTAAAATACCCAGCCAAGTCCAAAAAGCCGAGCCCAAGCAACGACTCAGCTGCTGACAGCGGAGGATGACCTCGCTGCAAGACGATGCCACTCATGACGACACTTCATGGATGAAGAGTGCCACCGACAATCTTTCTGAGGAACGCAGCGCCTAGCAACTCTCAAATAAAGCACGATCATGCAAAACTGATGGCATAACATGTGCTTTTCAACTTGCGAGTCTTCTTTTGGGGATCAGGGCTTGTCACCCCAACATCTCCTTCTTGGGCTTGCCACCCAAGATCTCTTTCAGGGGTTTGGGTTTGCCGCATTCCCTGCCAGACCTAAAGGTCTCTTTTTTGGGGGGCGTAGAGTTTGCCACCCAACATCTCCTGGGACAGCGTATGAGGATACCACCTAACATCTCCTTTTAGGGTTGTTGGGTCTGGCACATCTCCTTGTCGGGTTTGCTGCCTCCCCGCAGCCGGGCACGGGGCATTGACGTGGCAAGGGGTAGAGCCTCGAGGCCTCGAGAAGCAAAAAAGTTACAATGTTACAAGCTAACCTGGCTACCCTCCAGGTGCAGGTCGATTGGCATGTGTATCCTCAGCAGCGAATCAAGACCAGACTTTGCATTGTGTTGCTAGGGAGGTTGCAAGTACTCTTGATTGGTAGCTCGTGCATCTGCTTCACCAAACCCCTAAAGGAGACTTTGGGCGTCATACCCCAAAAGCCCTAGAATGAGAGATTGGGCAAACCCATAAGGAGAGATGGTATGGGCTGGGAAGCCTGCAGGGTTCATGCGAGCTGGGAAGGCCAGAAGCCCAAAAAGGACATCTCTCGGGAGAAGCTTGTAGAGCGCTTCGGTGCCCGCGCACGTGCTCAAGCCGAACTGGTAGGGCATGCATGCCGCCTGAAGCTCTTCGGCGAATTGTGGGGCCAAAGTACGGGCAACAAGGCGGCGAAAGACATCCCCAACCACCAGGGCGCGGACACGGCCATTCGGCTTCCGGAGCGTGACGATGCGTCCAAGACGCGCGGCTGCCAGAATGGGCGCCGGCACGTCAGCGTTGGCGAACCGGAGTGCTGCTTGGTGGAGCAGGCTGAAGTCACCGGGGTCGTCCAACATCAAACGAAGGTGCTCATTCGTCATGCCGGAAGGGCCCGCCGCCGAGCCTCGCCGAGCTGAACGCAGATTGGCCAGCAGCAACGTGTCTGACATGGGACATGGCCCCGCGACATGGTTGAGCACCGCCGGGCTGAGCGGCACCACTGGCGTTTGGGGTCGGCGGCTGGGATCCCGCAGTTCGGCCAGCGTGGCCTCGTTGCCGTCGGCCGTGAGAGCCCGACTCGCTGCGGAGAGCTCGCCGAGGTGGACGAGCGCTGCAGCCCGCGCCGTGCGACGGTCGGAGTCATCCTCTGCGAGCGCGGGAGTGGAGGGGCAGGCTGCGCGGAGAAGGGAGGGCAGGGCTGAGGGGCGCGAGGAAAAAGAGCTTCCAGCCGCGTGCAGCGGCATCCCGCCCAGCGCCGGAGACGGCTTGCTCCAACCCTGTCCGCAGCGCGAAGCGGAGGACGCCTCGGAGCTGGGTTGGAGCGCTTTGGAGCGTGAGTGCGCGTCGGCCGGGTGACTACGTTGGCAGCACATCATGCACATCCCTGAAGCCGGCAAGGGCCACAAGATGACATCATGCACTGCGCACTGCTTGTGTATAGAGTGAAAAGAAGCGAGTGTCAATAACTAACCGTGAGGAAGGAGACTTGCGACGACAAGAAACAGGAGCGACCAGAAATGTGATAAACAAGCGTTGCAGCATCAGCATGGCAGCACTCACAGAATATAAGTAAGAGTAAGTGCACGGAAGCAGAGTATTCATGTGGACTGTGGGAAGTCATTGCTGCCCTGAACGGTGATTCTGACAGCGGTCTCACGCAAAAACCGATCAGCGATGTAGGCATCTACCAACTCAATCACATGCTGATAGACTACTAATGCAGCAAGGCATGCGTGAGGGCCCTCCAAACGAACGCTGAGCAGTGCACGCCGCATTCGCAGTGGGCCTTGCATGGCATTGCCAAGTAAAAACACCAAATCTTTTCCATCCTGGGAGGCAGATAGAGAGAACACCCAAAGTGCAACCCCCACCCTCTACACTAAGCCTGAAACCCTAAACCCTCTTAAAATCCTCGGCCCTAAACCCTCCTAAACCCTTCCATGGCATTCCTTCGCCGGCCTCGCATTGGAGCTCACACTCGGAGCGGGGCTCGGCCTTTCTCTGCGCTCGAGGTCGATTCTCATGAGCTCTTTTCGGGATGAGTCAGGGTTCAGGGTTTTGGGGGATGATGACAGGATGTGCAATATCTAGGACTCTAAGAATTCTAGGAATCTAGAGTCTCACCATCACGCAGGAAAGACAGCACTCGTCAAGGTCTGTGCTTTGGAGGCGTCCGGGCGACTCCCAGGCGTGCTTCTTCCAACTCCACCCACTGCCTGCACATCTTCACGACCATAACCATCAAATTCTATTGCTCTCGATACGCCAGTCTTAACAACCCGAAGCACAGCATCGCACACCGCCAAAAGCGCGCCTCAAGTAGGCCAGGCTCTCCGCCTCTGCATTCGCAACTGTGCCGACGGCAACCTGCTGCAGCTGCGGAGCTGCGTCTTTCGAGCAAAGGTCCGCTTAGCTTGTACACCATTCGGGCAAAGGATGTGTGGAAAGCTCATTGGAACAGATGGGCATGCCTCCTTCTGCTCTGCGGCAGTGCGAGACGGAGTGGACACCGCCTTTGACGGCAGCAACTCGTCCGAGCTTGCTCAGGCTCGAGACTTGAAGCCCACTACATCCCTGCAGAGACCTCTTGTGTACAAGCAGAAACAAATATAAACTCGGCGTACATCCCAAAACTAAGTTGCCACCCCTGGCCAAGAGCACCACTTAAGTTTTCAGAGGACGTCCCAACTTCTTTTGTTCGGCGCAAAAGCGGTGCGTGCTCACTGTCCTCCTTTGTTCCGAAACAAGGTCATGACAAACTCGACCTTCTCCTTGAGCACTTTGTGCTGGAAGGTGCCGTTAGTTTTCCTGCACTTGGCCTCCTGGCTGTCCATCGTGCCCTCATCAGGTCTGTCCCGCTTGGTGTTCTCGCTCTCTCTGGTCAGTCTCAGCTTGCTTCTTCTGCTGCTGGCTTCATTCCGAGCTTGGTCTTCATCGGGGCTCTTGAGCCCACCTTGCTCCAGCTCGTTCGAGCCTTCCGCAGCCATGTTTGCAGCCTCGTCTCCCAGTTGGCTGCGTAACTTGGTGGCCAGTGGACAATGCACAACAAAGCACTCTGGAATGCACTGGAAGTGCTTCCACTGCAGCACAGGAGCCACAAGATCGAAGACCTCTGGGCCCTTCTCCTTACGCTCCGCATGCAGCCATAGCAGGCGGCTGCTTGTAGTATCAACTCTTTACAGACAAACTGTGACAAACAAGCTCTTCATGGAAGCATCATCTGCAGCCTGGGCTCTGAAAACTCTACTCCTGCATCCAGGCCACCCATAGGTAGGGGGGGAAGCTACTTATGAGTTCCTACATGGGGATAGACCTGTCCGTGGTCCCAACCCGAATCCCAGCCACGGAAGCCCTCACGTCTGGGCCACCAATCCGTGCTCATGGTGCATGGACGCTGGCAAAAAACAAAAACAACCAGCGACAGCACTCGCAGGCGGTAGGCGAACGGCAGGAAAGTCATCGGGCAAAAACAGAATACAGTACAGAAAAATGTCCGGCGACATTGCCCATGTGCAGCATGCAAACATATGTGTGCATGTATGTATGTCTGTCTGTCCGTCTGTCTGTCTGATGAACCGACAAGAGAAGATGCGGCGGTGCAAAGACGACAAGATGTGATTTTGACAGACCCACTGTGATAGAGCTGGGCCCTTTTGCCTGTTTTTTATCGCTCTTCATGCACAAGATTCACAAGATGTGTATCGGACGGAACATCTGGGTGTACACTTCGGATGCGCGGCAGTTGCTTGTCAGTGCGGTTCCTGACTATGCCTTTGGCCGGGCCAGACATTACTTTGAACATGTCAACGCCCCGTCTTCACAACCACCCCCATGGGAGCGCGTTGATATTGCAAGAAAATACGCGATCTCAGGGACCTACGCACTCTTGTCGGTACGGCAAGATCCAACATACGCCAGAGTATTGAGTACGCATGTGGGAATGCTGGTGCAGATAACGGTCATCTCTCGAAAACCCGGCAAATCTAATCATGCGTGACGTCCACGAGTTGTGACACCTGACCCACATGGCTCACAAAGCGTCAGCAGCCTTCGTCCGCTCAGAATTGTCTAGAAACGAACAACTTCTGTTTTGCTGTTCATTCTGGCAAGGGAAGCGCACTGCCGGCGCCCGATGCCACGAAATGAATTCTGCCAGAACTGATCGAAGTCATTGTCGGTTGGGGCCGCGTGGGGGCTGGGTGACACCCTAACAATTAGCCGGCATGCCACTACAAGTAATGAAGCCTCCAACTCCACAAAACACAGCACGCACGGGAGCCTTTGATGTAAAACTTGTATGCCATGACCATGACTGCGTCAACGACACCGCCATCGACGTTGCCAACGTCATGCATCTCCTCTGTTGCTGTTTAAAGAGTGCACCGTCATAATCGTAGTCTAGATATGTCACAAAAACTCCCAAGAACGCCCAGGTTCTGCCAGCTGCAAATAGAACCGGAGTGCAGTTGTTGGGATGACTTTCCTCGCGGAAGCAGATTCGAGGTGTTGGGAAGTCTGTTTTGGGCTGTCAGTGGCCTTTGAAATTGTTGGCTTCTTTTTGGGGGGGGCATGTTTTGCAACAGATTCGCGACAAACTCGTGCATTCTACAATAAGAGGGGCACTGTTGGTGAATGTCCGGAGGATTAGGTTGGCGACTGCTGAATCTGTGCCTTGGGTCCAAATGTTTGTAGGCTTTGGGGTCAACGTTCTTTATGCACAGAGGGAGAACACAGCAACCAGCTCGAGACCCAGGTCCTTGCAGCATCTCGCGATTTTTGCTGCGCGTTTCTCTTGGCATTTTGCCACTCTGGCAGGGAAAAGAGATAGTCAACCAGTCCTGAGCAAAACGCTCCGAGGATCTCTCCTACATTCTGTAGCGGCTGTGGCTTCCTGATGCTTCCTGCCTTCAAATCTAGTCACTGGCTGGCATGCTATCTGGGTCACAGCATTGTTGGGGATGCAGCAGGCCACTGAGTCTTTGGCATTCGGGCAGACAACAAGACAAGCATCGGCTGACTTTCTTCTCAATCTGTATCTTCGGGGACCACTGCTCATAAGCGAAGTCGAAGCCAAGAAGATACATCATTTGCGACTCGACCCTCAGCTTGACGAACATGAACAGGATGAACAGGTCTGATTCTTGGAGACTCGCATGATGCCGAGGCACCCTAGGAAGCGGGTGACAAGGAGATCATGGTCCTTCTCACTCAAGTCATGGGTGGATGCTGGGCAGCCTCACAACATGCAACAACCAAGGCATCGTCGGACACGCTGACACTTGGGGCTTGTGGCGTGCAATGGCGTGCGTGCACTTTTGCCACCTTCGCATGCAACGACATCATGGAACTTTGTGATGATCTTCGCGCGTTTCGGCAAGCCGGAGATCTTGAGACTCAGAAAAACTGCTCCCAAAGCGACAACCTCAGTACGGACATGTTGAAGCAGTTGCTGGTTGCAAACGAATGGGGAAGTCGTGTGCTGCAATGCAAGAGAGGAGACTGAATCCTGAAGCTTGCTGTAAACTCCCCACCGATACATGAAGCCGGCAAGAAAGATCAGAACGGCACAGACTCGGACAGACAAGGGCGGGATCGGGCATGAGGTACAGCACGCCCCATACCTGTGACACAAACTCCAAGAACCCTTCAGAACCGAACCAACAAGCCAAGCGCCACGAACCTGAACCTAGGAATACGACGCTGCCAGACTCAGTGATTCGGCAAGCTCTGAAGTAACCGAAAAATTCAAGGACCAGACAACAGGCAACCTGGCACCTATTGAGAATAGTAGGCTCAGCCATAGAGTCCAAGGCGGAGGCCAAGCCAAGGGACAGGCCAGTCTTCCCGCTGGCCCAGGTACGTCTTTGGTCTAGGGTCGTAGTAGCAGTGCACACACCGAAAGCAAGTTAGCTGAATGAGCGGAAGGAGGTCGGCATCGGCGTCTGACTTTTTCTCCTGACGAGCGGGCAGCTCCACGTAGAAGCCGGTGCAAAAGCGCTTAGAGTCTTAGGGCAACCCTGAGAGAATAACAAAAACCGACCATGGAACAGGGTCCGGCACTGACCACGTTTTGAAAAGATCTACGGCACATGTCACCGAGGAGCCACCAGCATGCACAGGCACACATGACACTGCCCCCGCGTTTGAACAAGACACTGTCCCGAAACCTGAGTACTACTATCCACTGTATGGTTACACTGTGATGCACGGCAGTGTTAACAAGGTGTGGCATTGCTATACTGATGTACTCTTATACTTTGATGCTGTGACACTGTGAGAATGGCGTGTTGCGCTGCCTCAACCGTTTCTTCTCGGACGGTTCCCGCCAAATAGGGCATAAAGGTCCCACGCACATATTGGTATACTTATATCTTGTGACGTTGTGATTCCGTGTAGTTGCTATCTTGTGATACGTTGACATTGTGAAGCTGCTATCCTGATATCTTCTTATTCTGTTACATTGTTATCTTGTGGTACTGTTACATTGCTATCCTGTGATATTGTAACTTTGTGAGCTGTTATACTGCTATTTACATGTTTCATATTGTTTTTATTGTAACATTGCAACTTTGCAATATTGCAAAACTGTCATATGCCAAGATGGTAATCTGAAATCACTGTCTTCTTGTTATCTTGCTACTTTGTTAGATAGTTCATCGCCGGCATCCGCCTCCCTCCAAAAAATACCGACAACGATGAAGTCCATTGGTTCCAACCACAGCGCCGACAGGTTGCCCACACTCGTCCGCAATTTTGCGTCCGAGCCCTCCCCCGCCCCAACAACAACCCCCAACCCCGACTCTGGTCGGAGGCTGCAGACAGCTCGCTGAATATGACTCCTTCCTTCAAACCTTTGAAAGGGACACACTGGGCCCTCCCCGCCCGCCCCTGCCGCATCTCACCCTCACCACTCATGGGGAACAAGTGGGTGACGCACCACCCACCCCCCCCCCGCCCCCCAAACCTGGAGATTCAGTGTCAAGAGGCACCATGTGCCGTGCGTGGGGGCCCCAAGAAGCCATCATAAACATCAGTTTGAACCCATGAGCTCCAATCATGAGCACCAGGCACGCTGACCCTCTGGCTGATTCCTGCGCTGCCTGCCCTTGGGCGTAGCGCTTGGAATACTGTTATACCTGAATATGTTGTTATCCATATTACTGTCTGGCTGTTGTGGGGCTAGATTGTTCGGTTGCGGTATTGTTGTATTGAAGTCTTATATGCTACACTGTTATACGGTCACACTGTCCTCTTGTTATATTGCAAGTTTGCCACATTGCTGTGTTGTTGTCTTGTTGTGTTGTGGTGATGCTTTGTTGTTGTCTTGCTATGCTGCTATTTTGCTATATGGCCAAAATGTTGTATTGCTATATGGTTATGTTGCGAATGTATTTGATGCTATATAGTTTTTTGCCATATTGTTCTACTGGTATGTTGTTGTAGTACTACTAAAGTGTCATATCCTTATTTCGCGAAAACCGTTGTATTGTTATATTGGTGCACTGTCATCATGTGATCTTGTTATATTGATGCACTGTCAACATGTTGTAGTGCAATATTGTTACATTGTTATATTGTTATATTGTTACATTGTTACATTGTTATATTGTTATATTGTTATATTGTTATATCGTTATATTGTTATAATGTTATATTGTTGTATTGTTGTATTGTTGTATTGTTATATTGTTATATTGTTATATTGTTATAATGTTATATTGTTATATTGTCATATTGTCATGTTGTTATATTGTTAGCATGTTGTCAATACTTATATTGTGAGATTGTTCTGTTGCTCTATTGTTGTGTGGTTATATTGTTGTATTGTTCTATTGGTATATTGGTATTGCTTTGTTGCTGTATTGTTGTCTTGTTATATTGCTATCTTGATTTGTTGCTGCATGTTCTATTGTTGCATTGCTATGTGAAGTTATAATGCTGTATTGTTATCTTATTATTAAGTTATCTTGTTGAAATGGTTATACTGGTCAATTTGTTCTTGCTTTATTGTTATGCCGTTAGACTCTTAGACTGTTGTATTGCAGATATATATATATATACATGCATATACATATACATACATTTGTGTGTGTGTGTGTGTCTATGTGAAATGTATTTACTTCTTCTTCTTCTTCTTCTTCTTCTGTTGACATACGGATGTGTGCATTATCGTGCACTCGATGCTGCTTATAGTAATTGTGTTCAGAACGGAGTACTGCAAGGTCCAAGTCACGGACTCGCCCGCGATTTTCGCGGCGATCTTCTTCGCGCGCACACAGGCGTGGCTGCATTGCTTCTTGAGCTGCTCGAGGTCAACCCCATCATCCTGGTAGCTACTTGGCTATGTGATGGAAGACACCTCGAAGGAGGGGTTTACAACAACATTACATTGTACATCTTGACACCAGTGGTGTCTTCGGCACAGCAGCATCTCGCGTGATGCCAGCAACCTCGACTTGTTCAGACGTGGGCAATGCTGTCGGCGTCGGTGGTTCCGGCGTTGATGCTGGTACGGCAGACGAAGGAGTTGCAGGTGGACCAGGTACCACGGCAGTTGAAGCAGCCGATGTGGAAACCGCTGTTGACTCGCGCGTGTCTACCATACCGCATGCCCAAACATGCCGGAAAGCCAGCACACAAATCCCACAAGCCCCAACTCTACAGGGCAACGGGTCCGCACACTTAAAACTACATTTGCCTATGCCTCCATTGAATGCACGTAGCAACTCGCGTGAACTATCTGTCAGTGCATAAAAGGGCTTCGGCTTAATTTGTTTGGAAACTGCCCCTGGATGATTTTGCAATGCAGCGTTTATGGATAGATCTTGTCCATCTTCTTCCTGTTGATTGGCTGGCTTACATGGATGGCTACGCCTTGAATGCAGGCCTGATCCTGCATGGTACTACAGAACGCTGCGACCGGGAAGCCTCAAGATAAGCAAACTTGCTGACAAGATTGGTCCCTGCCTCCACCCACCCCACACATGCAACACAAGTGCTGAGGCGAAACGACATGCGACCACCTGCGCCAGCCAGCTCCGCACCCCTTGCCTTCTCACGAACGATGTCTTTGCCACGTACGGGCGGATGACGCCTGGATCTCTCCTGACCAACCATGGGAACGTGCCCGCTTGATGTTCATGGCAGCTGATAGAAGTTGCGAACGACTTGCTGAGAGCCAGTCTGTCATCATTCCTGAAGAAAGGCAACATACGATACTGCTGCGAAGAGCCGAACTTCAGCCGAACAGAGCTGTTGCCTTGACTAGACAGCGCTGGCTTCAACGAACAACATGGAATGCAGTTTGTTTATTGCAAAGCGTGTTTAGAGCTTGCTAGTTCAATTCGCGACCAAAGAAACCAAGCAACTCCACTCCCCTGTCATGTTCAATGAGGCTACAATCTATGACTTAGTATGCGGAAATGGCCTGATGTGACTGCAGGGCTGCGCAGCAGTCGCCTCTCTGCATTCTGCACCTGCCCGGTGGTCAGAACTCTCTTTACTTCGTCGGCCGGCAAAGTGTGTTCATGGCGACTGAAGCAAGAACCCTGCCAGCGTTTTCCTGCTCAGACATGAAGCATCGCAGTTTGCGCGAAAACTTCTAGGCTGTCGGGGTCCCGGTTTTTGGAATATAAATGATGACCTTGGCAAACTTGAGGCTTTCCCACTCCCCTCTCCCCATTTTGGGGCTTCCACGGTCTCTTTGGTTCTCTACACGCGAAGCTCGGATCCCTCAACCTCACGAAAACGCCCTGAACGACAGGGCCCCAGTTTGATGGGCCTTCTCAGTCAGCATTGTATGCCTCTTTCGCAGTCCTCGCATCTTCTCCCGACTTTGCTGGACCTACAAAGGCGCGGAGAGCCTAAGATGAGGGCGCATGGCCGGCTGGGGCAATCGTGCGCCAAAGTGGCAGCCAGTGTCTTGACCCACTGTCTGCATCTACATTCCAGGTGTCAGGACATCAACTGTTGTGGTTGGTGTAGAGTCTGTCTTCTTGCTTGGCCGTGTTCCTGCACTTTGCTGGCTGCCATATGCCCCAGGTTTAGAGTTTAAGTCCAAACCAGCGTAAAAGCAACGTCCGCAACCCCGCCTCCTGCAACAAGCTTTCTTTGTGCTGGCGGGCACGCATGGTCTCACATTGCGCATCCTCGCCAGGAACCGGCAGACATTGTGATTGAGCTCCAGCGCTGGACCCCTTTCGATTTTATAAGGCTGTCCTCGAGATGGGCCTCCAGCTCTCGTGTCCGCCTCCTGACATCGCGAATCACATCAACTCCAAACAAAGCCCTACTCAACCCTAATCAACCCTTTTTCACCTCAAAAAAGCTCTAACTGGCCTTAACTGGCCCAAAATCCGACCAGGAGCGAAACCCGAAACCCGAAACCCGCCGGTACGAGTACCACTCAGGCCTGGCAGTGTCAAGACCTGACTCCATGGCGCGCAGCTTTGACTGGATTTCAGCCGTCCCGGTAGACACCTAGCAGAGATCACCATGCGAGTGTGCTCTCTTATGATACCTTTGCATAATAGGATTATATAAGATTCCTCATAGCCGAAAACTTGAGCGACCCTCCGTGCTGGATAAAACTTTGCAAGCTTGCAGTACGTGACATAGCAAATGCGGCAAACTCAAAAACAAAGAGAGGAAACTTCTCTGATCACAGCTCCACGTTCACATCTCAAAGATTCATCCCCGTGCAGCAACACACCTCTTCCCGCTCTTGACGGAGCTTCTCAGTACTGACGAAGACGCGCTGCAGCTCCTCCTGCAAAGGAAGCTGCAGGGAATTCGGCTCGGCTACGTGGCTACACTGTGGCTACGCTGTGGCTACGCACTCCATCTTCAGCGCGCAGAATGTCATGCAGCGGCACTCCACATGCGATGCCAAGCTGAATCCCTGGCGGTCTCCCTGAAGACCGCAACCAGATACATTTCAATCACGTGTGGCCTCCTGTCCCTCTACTTAGTGCATGACGGTCCTGGAGAGAGAGGCTCACGGTATTCGCGCCCTGAGAATAAAGGGCGTGCACATGTGGACAAAGAGGCGATCAGCACGCTGCCAGCGCGCCAGCATACGTATCACACAGCCACGGACGGCCTTGCTGCTCTCCTCGAGTTCTTGCAGAACGCACCTTGATGCAAGAAGCAGCTAGATGAAATTAGCCTGCTTGTCATGCCAGGTGAGCTAGCCTCGAGTGGGAGCATCACCCTAAGCATCCGTCGACACGGTGTGCTATCATGTCTTCGAGACATTACTGCCAGCACATCAAGTCCATCTCAAGCCATATCTAGCATGTCATGTCAAAGAGCCCAAGTCAAGAAGCCTGCCAAAGGCTTCAGACACTATGGACTTGAACATGTCACCAAAGTCAGCTGAAGCAGCTAGAGATACACCAACTACACCTCCATGCTGCCTACAGCGGAGTACAAGCTGGTTTCTGATAGCTCTCCACACTCGTGGCCTCAGCTGCCGAACTGAATCACCAAGACCCTGGCATCAGCTGACATGAGGATGACATGAGCATGACATTGCATGAGACTTGCCCCAACTTTCCGCACGGCAGGGTTACATTGACATCTCGTGCCCTGGGTGCCGAGACACAAAAGCAACCACAGGACACTCATCAGCAGTTAGATCCTCACATCTTGTTGGGAGACGGCTCAGGAACTGTCAATACTTCTGCGGAAGACTGGGGTATGGCATCAACTCGCATGGACAAGCACCAAGCCTGCAGGCGCTGCTGCCAGCGCTCCAAGTCTGCCTGCGGAGTGTGAAGTCTGAGCAACACGATTGACTTAAGGCAAAGGTGGGCACTCAGCATGGTACTATGCATTACCAGTTACAACTTACGAACGTGACCCAGCAAGCTCAGTATGGCTCAGTGCTGGGTGCTGCTAAAGCCCGGACCTACAACATGTGGCACGCTGGAGCCGCGACATGCATGTTTCTCTTGCTACATCTGTAGCGCACGCCACTTCCCTACATTGCTTAAGCTCACTGTTGTGCTTCCCCTCGTTCCCTCAGATGCTCTCTCACGCTCTCTCGCGCTCTCTCCGCTCGTGCCCTGCCGTGGCTGCCGCCGTGCCCTCGGCCACGCTCGACAGGCGTGTCAAGGCCTCCTTGTGCCTCTCCGGGGTACGAAGCACATTAGAGCAGCGCTGCCTCAAAAAGAAAGGGAAAGTCGCCGCCCTGGCCTTGCATCGAGTGTGGAGCTGAGCTCATCGGATGCCTGCTGCGCAAGCCCCGTGGCCTTCAGCGCGACTCCACTTGCAAATGCTTTTGCAGGCACAAGGCAAAGCAGGAGAGAAGTGGTGGCCTTGAGCTGGCTGTGAACCTCCAGATTCGCCTTGAGGGCCTCCTCCAGCTGCACCTTTCCCATGTGCAAAATGCTCCTGAGGCCTTCGGAGCCTTCTGAGCCCTTCTGAGCCCTTCTGAGCCCTTCTGAGCCCTTCTGAGCCCTTCTGAGCCCTTCTGAGCCCTTCTGAGCCAACATCCTACAGCCGGTGCCTTCACTGTTCGGAGCTTCTCCAGACCCTCCCGGGCCGCAGCCTCCTGTGGGTGGCGATCGTTTCTTCTGCTCCCATCGTGGTCCAGCTGCTCCGTTCTCCCCTTCTGTCTTTTCATGTCTCTTCTCCATGCCGGCCTCCTGCTCGACATGAAGCCTCTCTCTGCCGCAGGCTTCAAGCCGCAGCTTCTCCTGCTGAGTCTCCTGCCATTCTTCAAGGGCTGTGTCTGTGCCATTCTGCTCTCTCCGGCCAAGTTGCCTCCTCCGCAGACTGCAGCTTCTGCTGAAGGCTCTCCAAGCGATCTTGGTAGAGGCTGACCTCAGATGCACTTGCGCTGTGTTGCCACAAAGCCTGCGGCAGCACCATTCCCGCAGCAAGCAAAAGCAGACGATCAATGGATTTGCAACCTTCCTCTTGAAAAGAAATTCTCAAGCAGATTCGAGTAAAACCTGATGAAATCTTTACACCGCTCTTGGAGATTCCAAACCAGGTGCGCCCGCCTGCTTCTGAGCACTGGCCAACTCCTCCTCCATGCTTTGCACTCGCTTCTCCGCAGCCTGGCGCTGGCGGCCTGTTCACAGCAGTTGTGCAACTTAGTAAAGCCTTAGTGGCTTAGTATGATGCAGAGGGGGGCATTGGGCACCTGCATCCGACAACTTCGTCTCAAGTTGGCGCAAACCAGAACGACGAGCACGATCACGCTCGTAGCCTGTGCTCAGCAACACCCTTGTACCATCCTGTGGATCTTGAAACAAGCCTGCTGCCAAGTCCTCCTCCTGAGAGGACAGGCGCTGCATCACGGCCTGGCTGACTTCGCGAAGTATTCACAAACTTCACACAAATCCACTTGCGACACTTCTCACAAGTCCACTGTGCTCATAAGCCATCGCGTAGCATCGCTCATAGAACTGCCTCCACTTCGGCCCGGAGACGCTGGCGCTCGCGCTCACACCTCCACACTCTGAGCAACGGCCGTTCGCGCACGTAAGGAAACAGCAACACATAAAGAGCACAAGGATCGGTATGTACTACTGAGCTTCTGCAAGGCTCACAATCGCGAACGGTGATGCCAGTTCTGACCTTTACAAAACGATTCCGACAACTTTTCGAAGCTGTGTAGAAGGACGGTGGGTCACTCACACCCAGACATGTTTGGAGACAGTGTCACCTTAGTGGCCACCCTCTTGGACTGCCTTTTGCCCTCAAACTTCCGTGACCGACTGGGACACAGCCATTTTCGGCCAGACGAGACCTCTTGCCCCCCAAATAAAACACAATCTCCAGATCTCTGCGTGCCCAAGCCTAGTGTACCACTCTTCCTCCTGCTGGATTTGGTCGCTAGTTTCCTGTCGCAGCGTAGCAGCTTCTGCGGCACGCACAAAGCGAAGAGCAGGAGAAACATACAAACTGTAAACTCTGAAGAACGACACCCCATACCCCAAAGTCACCTAATACCACCACGAGCTCTGCAAACGTCTGCAGCCTCCAAGGTCTTCTGTTCATCCCGACACTGCCTTCAGCGAGTCTTGACGTGCAAAAGCGAAACCCTTGATAAGGCTGTGAACTTGAGACAGGAAGCCAGATAGGAACAGAGTAGAGTAGGACTGTGAACGGCGGAAAGAGGAAGCCGACCACAGACGACTGTTCATCAAGGGTCGGAAAAAAAGAAGGAGGAAAACAGAACTCGCTTGTCCATGGCAAAACCTTAAAACATCTAAAACACCAAGAACCTTAAACACTTAAAGCCCTGAAACCACCTAGCAGCCTTACTCCCTCAAACCCTAAGTCCTAAAACCTAAAACCACTATCTACCTGAAACCCAAGTCCTAAAACCCCAAAAACCTGGACTCTTTCTGTTTTCGACTTGTTCCACGCAGCCCGGGTGACTCACCGGCAAGCGTAAGACTTGAGGGTCTTTCACAGTTAATGGATCGAGCCAAAACACAACAAAGACCAAGTCGAAAAACATGACAACGCGAGTCAGAAAACAAGACAGATATATCGGTCAGCAAACATGAGGAAAAAATGATTCGAGCGGCGTATCCACCTAGAACCCTTAGACCTTCGATGGAAGCCCTGAAAACACTTAGCTGCCTTATTTATTCCTGAAAACCCTATCGTGATAAACCCTGAAACCGCTTTCTACCTCCAGCCTAGACCCTAAACCCGATTCATGCCGATTCCCGAAACCCCATTCCCTGAACCTTTAACTCTGACCCCTCAAACCAAAACCCTAAACGGCGGGGGACCTTTGCTGCTTTCGACTCGGTCCTTTTGTTTCCGACTCAGGGCGTCTTGTTTCCACTCAGTCCAGGTGACTCGCAGGTACTTCTCCTGACTTGTGCATCTGACTTGCACGTTACTTCACAGGGCGACCGCGACTCGGGAACATGACTCGACAACAGTGGACCGAGCCCAAAAGACAAGTCGAAAAAGACTTGACAACACCAGCCAGAAAACAAGACCGCATAGGTCAGAAAAAGGAGGGAAAAAAGAGTTCGAGCGTGTCCATCTAAAACCCTTAAACTTCAAAATCCTTGCAACACCTGAAACCTTGAAAACACCTAGCAGCCTTACTTTCTATGGTTTTAATGGTCATAAACCCTAAAACCCCTTGTACCTACCCTCACCTTAAGGTCTAAGGTCCTCCAACCTAAACCCTAAACTGGCGGGCAGTTAGGGAGGGAGTCTTTGCTGTTTTCGAGTTGGTCTTTTTTGTTTCCGCCTCAGGGTTTCTTTAAAACAGGATTCGAGCGTGTCCATCCAAAACCCTTAAGCCTCTAGAAGCCTGAAACACCTGAAACCATGAAAACGCCCAGCAGCCTTTCTCCCCAAAACCCTAAAGTCGTAAGCCTTGACAGGCTGCAACTATTTGGGTCACTATTTCATTCACTGAATGTACAATTCACTCTTGTTTCACTTTCGACACACCAAACTTATGTCCGCTATACCCTAAAACCTTTTTCTACCTAGAGCCTGAATCCTAAACCCGAAGCCCTAAACCCGAAACCTCAAACCTAAACCCTTAGGGGGACTTCTTTGTTTCGACTCAGTTCAGGTGACTCTCAAGTACTTTCCTGACTTGGGCGTCTCTCTACAGCTCCTGCTAGGTATCCGAATCGAATGCAGGACAGTATTCAACAACTTCCTCAGGCCAACACGAGCTTAGCCGCTCGCAGTCCATGTTGGTCCCCAGAGCAGCCTTCAAATCCAGCATGGAGCTCGGTGTGTTGCGGCTGAAGACTCCCTGCCAGGAGCACTCCTGCCTCTTTGGCTCGCATCACCTCTGTCTCCGCAAACTCTGCACCGGCCCTGAGCCCAGGTCACCACAACAACAACGTGTCGGATGTGTAGCCCCCTGACCTGAATCTGAATATGCCTCTCCAGGTCATGTCGACTGCAGGGCCAATAAAAGTACCCCCACGCCTGGCTTCCTTGAGGCGCTGCTGCGCTGCTTCGGCCTTTCTTGGGAAGGGAGCTCTTTCCCGCGTTTCCTACAGAGGATGCTCCGAAGCAGTCCAAGAATGATGCCCCCTTGCTCTCGAAACTGCAACGAGATGCCTTTCCTCCCCCGTAAGTGCAGTCTCACGAGGCGCCTCTGCCAATTGGGTCCGCAGTGTGTTCTGCATCCTGACCCATCTGTGATCTCTTGTCACGGATTGCAGCAACAAGAGCAACTGCACGACACTATTGCCTTGTACTTGTGAACTTCACGCAACTCCAAGCAACTTACTTCAACCATTTCAACCTCAAACGGCTCAACTCTCGGGACCCCGACTGTGAAGCCATTGCCTTGCACAGCGCATGAAATATCAAGATGCAAACTCAGCTGCCGGAGTGCCGTGTCCCAAGCGATGTCACTCTAACCTTTGTGGGCGTAGCCTGTCGTGCGCTTGCACGCTCTCGCACTTCTTGCCTTGTGAAAGGACAATTCAGATTGTAACTACTCACTTACACGTCGCATGTTCTCACAGGTTTATGCACTATACACACACGCACTCCAGCAACTAAACTCAAAGATAGGGGAGCTTGGCAGCTTGAGGACCGCACTGCAAAGCAGTCGATCTGCTTCGCACTTCCTCATGACGAGCCTCTGCAATCCGAACCCGGTCGATAAGGTGCGAAAACTTCTGGCCTTAGCGGACACACATGTCTTGTACCTGGAGCTACCTGTCAGGAAGATGCGTTTGGCAACTTCTATCCCTAGGTTCACACTGAGACCGGCGCAGAGAAGGCTAACAATCTGATCAGGGTCCTGCTTGCTGTCGAAGCTGCCAACTAGTGGAAGCTAGAGAAGGACATTCCGGAAATGTGTGAGATCTTGGCCCGCTTCGAAGCAATGATTTGAGTCGGCGTCTACTGTCTGATCCGTTCACATTGGCAGCTTCTCATAGACACATGGGCGCTCTGTTGCCGCAGTTCAGGCAAAAAATTCTGCTTCCAGCAAAAGAACCAGCAAGTTTCCCAATACATAGTCCGCAACCCGATCTCGATGGGGTTGATGCACTTTCGGCGACATGGCAAATGTACACATTTGCACGCGCACACGCGCGCACACACGGACACACACGCACCTTCTACCAGAAAGCTACAGAATCGGTGGCACCCTGTGTTTCCTCAACATGTTGCTCAAACTTTGCTCACGCGACGATGGCAAAAACATGCGGTCCTGAACAGCCTGCGCAAGCTCTCCTTACATGGCCACGCAACATCTTGCAAGTACACAACGCGAGCTTGACATCTGGACAATCCGACACTGGCAATTTTGAGGCTGCTACCTGCACTGCAAGGCATTGCCTCCGCAGCGGCCATGGCTTCACAAAGCCTGAACACATTTCTTCCCTCGTGACAAGTCCCGACATTTGGCTCGTGATGCTCAACGAAGGTGCACGTTTGGATGCATCGCTTCCTAACATCTGCAACTGACATATGCATCCCTACGATCACGTACAGTCAGCCAACTTGCCCCCGTAAACAGAGGCACAAGTCGTCATTCAGGTCTTGATCGCCCCCAGAGTATGTACAGACTCGACCCTGAACATCCGGTTCAAAGCAGTTTGCATCGACATGCTCCAACGTTTACGATGAGAAATGGCAGATGTTGCAACAACAGCTGGCACTGTTTCATGCATCCCTTGAGGAGTGAGAAACCTAAAACGAATTCGGGCATGCAAGCTCGCTAAGCCCTTCCTCCTCAACTTGTAGGCATTGATTTCCTAAGAGTTGCATAGCAGAAAGCACATTTCCACGGGGAGGAAGGGACTACGGTCTGCCCTGCCGTCGGCATCTGTCAGCCATACGCCAGGATCATGTTCCTGCACCCAAAACGGGGCCCAGCTCTCGATCCCGTGCGAGTGATTTCAAAGGCCTCCTTTGGTGGAGGCGTGCTGCTGTTCGACGACCTGAGCGAACAGAGAAATTTGCCGGCACAACTTCCCTTCTACCCTCTATCCGACTCTATCCTCGAGGCTGCGACAATCTTCCGGATCTTCGCAGTCGACTCCAGCCTTCCTGGGGAAAACTTCAGGCGTGGAGAACACGGAAAATATTCGGAGTTCGGTCACCAAGAGCCCCGGAGACATGTGGATTCTCTTCCATTTCCTCCATATGTCAAGCCCACGTCAAGCACTGAGCCCATGGGCCGTGTGCGGTTCTGGCCGCTGCGGGCTCCGTGAAGCCTGGGATCTGTGTTACGAGGGAACGCTGGGAAGCACCAAGGATCGCAGTGGGAAGAACCTAAAAACAAAAACAGACTTGGCAATCTGTTCCGATGCCTCGGCATGGACGCCGCCGCATCCGCGTCAGGCCCCTTGGGCAGGCAAAGTGGACTTGCTGTGGAAGCTGCCTCGCTCCTCAATCACCAAAGAAAACATCAAGTCTAGTCAAGCAACACTTTTGAGGCCGGCAGCTGGCAACGCCGTTTTCTCAGCGCCTGCAGCAGGCCAAACAGTCTGGATGAACCAGTTTCCGTTTCAAGTCGAACAGTTGTGATCGACTTAATGCGGCACGGCCTGTGTTGTGGCGAAGCTGCGGCTGTTGAGGACCGGGAACCTGACACGACACATTGACAACTCCGGCAGCGTGCCATGTGTGACAGCCAGACACCTCGCTTCTTCTTTCGCGCTGTTCGTTCTTGCCTGCGGCCGCTGGCTGAATAACACGGTGCTTTTCGTTGCGGGTACTGCGGATGCTCTGGCGGACATTCTGCTACTCGAGCCTGACATGCCAACGAAAGTGGAGTACGAATTTGAATTCGATGTTGAAGCTGCGGCAGATTTCATTCCTCACATGCGGAAGCGACATTGTAACTGGCTTTTGGGGCTGGGTTGAGTGGACGGACGACATTCAGCTGGTTCAGACGCGACCAGTGGCACTTGGATTCCAACACGAAAACCAAGAGTGACCAAGCTTCAGCTGGAACTGACTGGAATGTCAAGGAGAAACAGGTAGGATACGGTAGGATTCAACACAACTCAGGGTGGCCAAGCATCCACTGTCTGCAGTCTTCGCCATTCGTTCGCTCTCCTTTGATGGCTGAACAGCTTCACGGTTCTCCTGGACTGAAGCACTTGCTCGGCAGGGGTCACGAACGCACGAAAACATCGCTGTCTTAGCCAAGTCAGGTCCTTTCCATCCCCTCGTTTTTGAGGCGGGCCTCTGCTGTCATCTGCACACGTCAGACGACAAAGCGGCTGCTTGTTCCGCAAAACCTGTTGTGCATTCAAGGGACTTGCGGGTGCAAGAGGCCTCGGGATGCTTGAAAGATCTTGAAAGTCATCTGGCAGCTGTATGCAGCTGTATGCAGCTGTCATGGCTATCAAAACAGATCAAACGGACCTCCAAAGTGCTCTCAAGCTGCTCACTTCTTCGGGGCAAGAATTTCGGCTTGACGTTGTTGATCGTCTTCGCCTTATCCTCCGTGAATGTCCAAGAAGAAATGTCTCAGAGATGTCAAGCCACCCTTATGCTGATCCTTTGCACGATGTCGGGATGCCAAGCCTGCGAGGACTCCTTTGGAGGCCCCTGTGGACTCCAGACTATGTTATCCAGCATGAGGGACTCCGTGGCTGTGTGCTCGCGACCTACGTGAGGCATCACGAGGTCACACCATGCTTCATCACATGCACTACATCGCACTACTGTGTTTCTAATATCGCACTACTGTGTCATATTCAGAGAGCCTTCAGCAAGCGGGCTCCTTCACAGCAAGCCGTCTCATTAGTTGGCGCATTTGCGTGCAACGAAATTCTTGTGAAAGCTTACATGCACACTGCGGCAATTACTTCTGCAGTTATTTCGTTGTCGACTTCAGGTCCTCCACGAGCGATGCAAGGGCTGCGAAGCTCGCGTCAAGGCCGGGAGCATGACCTGAAAGCGGAAAATTGCACAATTGTCCCTCCAAGTCTCCTCCAATTCTCTCGAAGAAGGCCATATTTCTTGCCAAAGCACCGCATTGGTGAGAGAGTGCCTCTTTGACGGCATTAGCGGTGCAGGACCAGGGCTCGAAGTCAAGCTCCTTGTCTGCGATGTCTCAGCTCCAATCTACACAAGTCTTCATGTCCCCAACTCCGAAACAAAGCATCTTCAAGCACATCTTGGAAAAGCAGGCGGCGGTAGCTGGGTCTGCATTGCTTTAGAAAGCTGCAAGGGCACATTCTGCTCGCACATGGGAACCCTGCCCGGCAAACAGCAAGCGTCATACTAACCTCATGTTGACATATGCTAACATCTTACAACTGGATGAGAGGTACACGGCCGCGGAAATAAATTCACAGGGCCCTTTGCCTGATGCATAAGCCACAATAACATTGCCGTGAAGAGAGCTGAGGAGAAGTCTCCTTGCAGCTTCTGAAGGCTGCCAACATGAAAGCCAACAGAAGAATCATATGAAGAACCCAAAGAGTCTGAGCTCCTTGGGCTGCGTGCACGTTGGATCACGCACCGCCAGCCTGTCCGGCAAGCCCGGGAATGACACGCAAAGGCGGCCAGATTTGAATGACGTGAACATGGCTCAACACATCCTCAGGAAGGCCAAAGTCGACGACTTCAATTTGCGCTCGCCAGCTGCTGCAAGCGTCTGGTTCAACGATCCTGCCGGCTCATTTGGGTGTCAAACATGCAAGGAGAATGCAAGCATCGATGCCATTCCGGCTGTGGAAGTTGCTCCTTCGGAGATGGAACGGGCCAGGGATTCACCATCCTTGCCATTTCAACAGGCAAGCAACCCCGGAAACCTTCAGCGACCCTTTTCTTTGCCAACCCCCACATGCAGCTGAGAAACCGTGATGGAAACATTCTGCAACTTTTGATAAACTCGTTGAAGGTCTTTGGCACTCCAAGAAGGCTTGGCCTTCTGAAGAAGCGCATACCTCAGACTCAACATCGTTCAACCGGAATACTTGAATCACGCACGCACATACCCACCCACCCACACACACACACCCACACACCCACACACCCACACACCCACACACCCACACACCCACACCCCCACACCCACACCCCCACACCCACACCCACACCCACACCCACACCCACACCCACACGCACACGCACACGCACACACGCACATGCTCCGACATTCAACATTCATCGAGGGTGCACAGTTGCAGGAGGCGCTCCCGGAGTCAGCACCACCATGTAAGGGCTGTCTGCAGCTCTTGAACTGCAATATGCTGGTCGAATGCCTACCATTGCCTAGCTCAACAAGGTTGATGGGTGAAAGCAACAAAGCATATCAGTCTTTAGATATCTGACTGAGAAGATCCACAGCGAATGTGTTGATCCAGACATTGCATGCGCTTCTAAACACAGACTGCAGTCATGCCTACCTTGCAGCTACCCTCAACCTACGCCCACGACATGACCGAGCGCATCATGGATGGCTTTATGGCTGCTGCATGGCCCTATAATTGCCGATGGCTGCACAAGACGAAACAAAGCAGGAACCCGATTGTTTCGAATTTTGCTATTGAATCTCCATCAGTCAGTGGCAGGCTGAAAAATTTGTATTTTCTCCTTATCCATTTCCTGGGCTTACCGAATTCTTCTTTGCCCGGCATTTTAATATTCTTATTCGGGCTGACAAAGTTGACCCCTTTACCTGGAACACCCCAAAACGTCAAGCCTCCTACCCGGTAAGCAGTGTGAACGCTCATTGTTGCAGACCCCGAAGAGGTAAACTCAATAAGTGGAGCTGAGCTTACACTGCAGCGAGCACCCTCATCATTTCATCATGAAGCATCAGAAAGTGCCTGTCTTGCAAGGAGACTTGCCAAGTGGCTACAACAGAGTGTTGCGTCAGGTGTGGTTGTGAGAGGCACAGCTTGCGTTGTTGTGTGGGTAACTCCAACCCTAAATGTTCGACCGTTCATTTCGGTCCTGAAATGCATGAGTTACCTCTGCAGCACATTATCCTGTGCCAGTGTTAATTCTTGCAGCTGCACTCATTACAATGACACAGGCGGCTAGTATTACCATCGGTCGGATCGCGCCAATACCGAGGTGTAAGGGCTCAGCGCGCCCAAGATAGGATGCACTGAACGGGCAGTGGCAAGGCAAGACAAAAAAAGCGGGAATGCCTGGGGAAACCTCTGCTTCATGGGAGATCAAGCAGGCTCAAGTGTTGGATCACAAGGGGAAAGTAGAGACACCGCCTTATTGACATTGCGGCCACCTCACCGTGCCACCCCACAGCACGAAGCCACGCCCAACAGGAGGCAAGCCTGGGCACGGCTCGTGACCATCCTGTCGATTCTGAAGGAAAACTGGGGCGATGCGGTGAGCTCCCTAATGATGAGCGCCCAGGTTGCCAGCCCTGACAGGCAATTCCAAGGCTGTGGGTGCTGAGCCACGACAGTTGGTCCCACAAAGCATGAACGCCAAAGCATATTTGCACCCAAGCTGTCAAGAGTTCGGCCGGTCGGTCAGCACCGGTACCGGGGTACGATGACCCAATTCGCCCAGGTCGGGATAAGCTCGTATGAGTGGCAAACACAGACAGACGCAAGCCCACGAGAATGGGGTGCAGAAATAGGGTGGACCTGGCTACGACTTATTGACATGGCGGGCCGATTTCCACTCCTGACACTACACGCAGGCAGGCCCAGCATTCGAAAGTGTGTGTGTGTGTGTGTGCCAGCACCACAAGCTTACCCATTGGGACTGGCTGGGAAAGCCCATGAGCCAGGTCAAGATCAGCTGCTCATACCGATGGAAGCTGTCAATTCAGAGGGGACTAGGCCGACTGGTACAGAAACCAAGTCAAGGCATGCAGCTCAGGGAGGCCGAAGGCCCAGCCCTCCAGTGCCCTTTCTAGAGCACGCTCAGGAGCTCGCTGCTGGTGGCCCTGCTGCTCCCCACATACAGCTCTCGGTGTCGCACAGGAAGACCCAGTTAGGGATAGCCTTATGTAACTTCCCAGCCCCCGCCCCTTTTTTTAAAGCGGATGCCCCTTTACCACATCAGCAGCACAGTGGGCCGGTCTATTGCGACGAGGTGAGACGGCCATGACTACCGGAAGCAGCCAAACAGCACAGAACAACACACAACACACAAAAGAAAAGCAAAACAGAAGCAATCCAATCCTAAGGTGAAACATCCCTCTCTCAGAACACGAAAAGGTCGAAGTAGACCCGTTGTGGCTTGACTCGCGCTGTGTTGGAGGGAGCACAGAGTGCGGTTCGAAAAGCAAAATCACGTTCCATGCTAGTCAGGTTGTCCCCCTCGCCAAGGTCATTCATATGGTCATTCCCTGCAGTACCCGTTACTGCCAAGCATTTTGGTTGTCGCCTCGATGTGAGGCACGCGACGCCAATGCCGTTACTGAAGCTGGTCGGCGGGCTTTCCTGGGCGAGGTGTCGGACGCCACCTCACTCCGGGAAGGGCGATTGCTCGGGCGCGAGGTGTCGGACGCCACCTCCCCGGCAGAGAGCGCGGCGCAGTTGGGCTCATGGGTGAGCTCCCCAATTTCAGCCCCCCACGGGGGGTCCCCGAAGGGATCGGGGTTTCACTCAGCTCCACAAGCTTAGCTTTTGCTGTACGCCACAACGCCTTCGCGGCGTGGCTGACCTCCTGCCGTTGTCCAGGTTTAGAGGGAAACGCCGGACCGCGACCAGCGCCTCGGGTGTCGGGTCGCCCGGCTTCTGGTTGAAATACAGCTTGGACCATGCGCTGTTGAAAGAGCAGCAAGGCCCCTGTGAGATGCCCAATGTGCCGTGACGGCATCGTACCAATCCCTCTTCCTTGGGAGGGGGGGGGCCTTTTGCTGGGGAACGGGACATAGTTCTTCCAATGCGCAATATTGATAGAAGGGAACTGAAACGGCACACACAGGTCCACTTCTCGCAGGGTGGCCAGGTCAGTGGTTTCGAGCTCTGAGAAGCGCCAGTTATGGACTTGTAACGCGGCGTCTTGACAGTCCTCTTCCGACGAGCTGCTGCGCACCTCTTCCATGGGCTGGGCCTGCCCCATTCAGCGGGGGTTCCAGGGCCAGACGCAGCTACCAAGCATTGCAATGGGGGGACTTGTCGTAAAGAAACATTGGACCTCGTCTTGCAATCCGGCCATTCAAGGTTAAATGTCGCCCAGAAGTGTTCGAGGTCCTGACTTGCAACGCACGCTGCGAGCGCATAGCGCACAGCATCAAGAAAGTGGAGTGGGGCGGCGGTCGGGTCGAACGCCTGATATCGTCGGTGCCCTAACGCCTGCCACGCATTAAGTTTCACCCGGGGTCCTGCACAACCCTAGCTGCCTCCACAGGGGCAGACCGTGCCGCCTTGGCCCATTCTCGTGGACTCGATTGGGGGACTTGACCTTGGATAACAGGCCGCCCTTGATCATCTAGCCTGAACGCCGTTTCTGGTCTGAGGGGGTTGTGGTACGCCCTCCCAGCCAACAGTGCCACTGCGGCTGCTGGTGGCACATTTAGCTGCAAATCAGTTATCGTGCCCTGTCGTTGTTTGTCGTTATCGGGGGAGCCCAAGACCACTGGCAGACCACCGGCACGCGAAGGCGGCGCGAACTGGTGTGCGTCGAAGGCCAGCAAGAGCCCTCCAAGCCAGTAGTCAGGGTCTCCATAGCATGCCATGGCAGGAAACTTGGCACTTTGCACGCCCGGGACATCGCGCTGAGAAGAGATCCGCGATGTATTGGGCAGTGGTCAGAAACCCATATCCGATGATGGATTAGGTTTGTCACTGAGAGTTGGGGCGCCGCGCAGCCCAGGAGAGTAGAGAGTAGAGAGGTCAAGGAGTTCGAGAGCTCTGGGAATTTTGAGACAAGCCGGGATGATGGGGTCGTATATTTGCAGATATGCAGCAGGGAAAGTGTCCGGCAGGTAGAGCAACTGATTTGCAACCTGCAGGAGGTGTTGAGGATCAGAGAGCGGCGCCGGTAGATCCTGTAACAGTTGCTCGTATGCTCGGTACGCCTGCAGCTGCTGCTCGTGGGTGGTCAGATGGGAGGAGTCCTTCAGGGCCAGGAAAGGCCGCGGTTTCACAGAACGTCCTGGCGGCAGTCCGTCTGCAAGGGCCTGCCAAAGCAGCCCGCAGGCGGATTGATAGGTCCTGCAGACTCCTTCCCTTTGCTGGTCACTGCTGCTACCAACCGGCAGCGTCAACCCGGGCGGGAGCGGGATATCCGTTCTCGATGAATCCTGCCGAGGCCTGGCTTCGGGCGGTTTGGGTGTCCTTTCTCCAGTTGCGGGGTGACGCGCAGGGGCTTTGGGGGGGAGGGGTGAAGATCTGAGATCAGCTGGGTCTTGATGTCCAATCATAATGCATGTTGCTCTCATGCTCAAGGTTCTAGCGGATACTACTCTACTCCGTGCGCCTGGAGTAAAACAGAGACTCCTGTCCGCCTTGCTGACTGTACCTTAGTGAGGTCAGTAACGCTCAGGTTACATCTCAACGTGGTAGCGGAGCTTACTGGGACATACCCGGTGCGCTCTGTGTCAACAGAGGTGACCGGGGTAAGTCCCCCGGCATACTCTGTGAACATAGAGAGAGCCAGAAGCTCGCGCCCAGTAGCAGATCCAGGCAGAGTAGAAAGCCATGGCTAGTTCAACAAACAGCATGGTCGTACCAGAACGACTATGTCTTACTTGGGACCCCTCTTCGTGAAGGGAGCCGCCAATGTTTTTCTTTATCGTTTCCAGCAGTTCATGAACCTCCACCGAGGCAGCAGTGACATGCTCAGGTGGATGACCAGATTCTTTCTGGCGGATCCGAACAATGCCGAGGTTTCTGCATATCTTCTTGGTTTGTCAACACAGGATCAAGCAACAACAACTCGAGAAGAAGCGATGGAGGCTCTGAACCAAAGATTCAAGGCCACCCACAGCGCAGCGATTCCTATTCCTGAAGGCTTGAACGCCCTGATGTTTGTCAGCCTGTCCGACCTCACGCAGGACCAACGACAAGTGCTGACTTCACTGATGGCTCATAGGATTCGTGCCTTGGGTGATTACAGAGTGGCAGAGCTTCGCGAAGTGTACCTGGAGGTCTTCTGCACCACGCGAACATCGGTCGACAACCCCTTGTTGGCACCATCCCCCCAAGGAGGCCGCAAAACCTTCCTGGTTCTCGACGAAGGCTTCATCGATGATTCCCAAGGCATCTGGGTTGAAGATGAGGATGAAGGTGTCGAGGGCTTCTTGGAGTTGGACGAGGATTGCCTCTGGGTCTACGACAACGAGTCCGCAGCGTGGTTTCAGAGACGTTTCCAAGGAAGAAGAATGAAGCGAGGCCCCTTCAAGGGTCGGAAGAAAGGAAAAGGCAAGGGCAAAGGCCGAGGAGGCCGAAGGTTCCTCAAACACGGTTGAAGAAGATGCCTGGCAGACAGAGTGGCAGTCAGAGTGGCAGGAGACCCCGTGGGACTCTTGGTCCTGGGAAGAAGGGGATTTGTTTCATTTGGATCTTAAGACTGCCTTCCTTCAGGGGAAAACGTACGATTTAGGCACTCGCAGTGTTGTTGCGCAACTCCCTCCTGCTATTGGCTTGCCTCCCTGGCTCGTTGGCATTTGTCTTAGACCGGTTTATGGTCTAAATGATGCACCGCGAAGGTGGTGGAACAGGTTAGACAGATTCCTCCGGTCCATTGGACTGGAGCCGACCAGGGCTGATCGATGCACATACGTTGCGTACGAAGGTATCGAATCAGGAAAACAAGCCAAGCTTGCGCAAGAAGAAAGCTCCTCTAGAGGGGAGGCATCCTCTCTGTACACGGCAAGCTCCGATTTCAAGGAGGTAGCCCTGCAAGCGCTTCTCAGCTACAGCTGCGATGAAGAAAGTCAGTCACTCCCCGACACAGCAGCGGAGAGATCCTATATGAGCAACCCTGACATTGCTTCTTGTTTCAATGTCAAAAAGGTAGTTGACTACGCTTGGCGCCCAGTTACAGACAACAAGCTCTTGGGGTTTTTAGGAGGCTGCGCGCACAAGAAGCGTGGATGGTTCCCGTATGAAAACGGCCATGCTATGGTTTCCCATAGAGCTAAGGCTTTGCGAGGGCCAGATCCTACGTACAAGGTAAAGGACTATCCGTACCGGGTTCCTTCATCTTTCGCCAAGGTACCTGGTGGGTCATCGAGCGTGCTCATGATCTTAGGATAGGAAACCAACCTTGTTAGCGTTCACTCGCGCTTCGGACTCTACCTTTTCTGCCACAGCTCAAGGGCCCTTCGAGAGGTAACAGCAACAGCAAACAAAATGTACAACATGCAAACTGCTGCTGCTCTCAGAACTACACATGAAAAGGCACGCACTCAAGCTATACATGCAAGAATCGAGGTGATATTCACACCCGTCTTACTTATTGATGCGTGCCTGGGGCTCATTCGAGGTTTTGGTTGAATTCTGAGTGTGACTATACAGTGTCTATACAGATAGGCCTCTACCAGACTGCGATTCCTTGGCAACTACTAGCTCACTATTCCTGACGGTGATGTCTGTACATCTTTGTTCCCGTCACTCATTTGTAGTCATCTTCTGGATTTCACTCTTGGTGAGCTTGCGATCGGGATCTGATAGCTGCACACTCGCTTCTTCCATCAAGCGAAATAGCTGATGCGGTTTCATCGACTTGGTGAGAGCATCGGCGATCTGGGTTGCAGTATCCGTCCAGCGAAGCCTGTCTCCATGTGGACTGTACAACTGCCATGTCGCTGTCTCACCATCCCAAAGTTGTTGCCTCATTGCAGTAAGTTCGATCATGAGTCGCTTGTCCGACACCTTGTTCACTTGCTGGCTGTTGAGGTGGTCGCTCAAACTTCGACAATCCGTGACCCATAAGTGCTTCATCTGCCTCTGAGTCTCTTCTAGCCATCCCTTCAGGCTTGGCAACTGTCCGCGTAACTCACAGATGATTGCTCTCAAACGGTCACCGTTCTCCACTGCCGTCTGCATGGCAAAAGTCTCCGATGCCAAAGTACTGCGACACACCCGCTTGATCGTTGTCGATCCGAAACTCAAGACATGAGCGACGTGGTCATTGCCGTCGGACGCACTCTCTGCCGTCAAGTAGTGCAGCCTGCCCTGTTGACTTCGGAAACCTGGTTCCTGTGCGAATGAAGCGTCTGAGAACGTTACAATGCAGAGATCACTCCAATTCAACGCTCCGGCTGGGTAGTACAACGATCTTCCTTGATCTGCTTGCGCCAATTCCACAACGCGGTTGGCCTCTTTGAGATCAGCCACTGTCGCGGTTGAGCAGGCCCGTTGCAAACAGTTCACCTTGTAGCAAAGGTCTGGTCTGGCAAAACGCGCTACCCAAGCTAAGGATCCTACCACGCTCCTGAGGCTTGTCACTTCTGCCTCGGTCGCGTGATCACTTGCCTTGCGCCCTGCCGGGATCACAATCTTCCTGATCTGTCTCGTGTTGTCCTCTGCATCTATACGCACACTGTAGTCTTCACCTTGCCGGAATCTTCGACCGCAAAACCTGAAATCTGAGTGCTCTATCTTTCCTACGTCAAACTTCGCCAGGATTCGTTCCATGGTGTCGCTTCCTTCGGGCGTTGCGCACCATAGTAGATCGTCCACGTGCGTTGCGAGGATGATGGCCGGCAAGTTATCAGTGCCCAACAGGTAGTAGAGACCCGGAGCGATCTTGCTCACTGTCAATCCTTCCGTCTTCGCTTCCGAGCTCAATCTGTTGTAGAACCCGCGCCCCGCGTCAATGGTCCCGTAGATCGGGAGCCTGCATAGAAGCATGGCATCCTCGGGCACATCGGGTAGTCCACCTGTTGGCTGCCTCATCAACAGCACGCGCTCCAAAGGCGAGGATTGAAAGTATGCACTCGAAATGTCGCCACAATACAACTTGAGGCACCGCGATGCTGCATAGCTCGCGATGAGACAGTGCACTTCGGAATCTGCTGTCGGGCTGTCGCACCGCAGCTCGTCCCTTCCTACTGCCTCAAGATGACCGCATGCCACTAGGCGACTGCGATATTTCGGGGAATAATCTGCACTCCCCTTTTGATGTTCGTGTTTGTCAACATCAATCCATTGTGACGGTATGGGTTTGTGACCCTCATCGAGGAGTTGTCGCAACATCTCTCCTCGGATGGGTATCGCGGCGTTATACTTTTGATATTTGTTCCACTCATCTCGGCGCGAACCTTTGATCCCCTCCTTGACGTGGTCTTCACACTTGAACACGTTTATCTTCCGGGGTTTCTTGCCCGCTTGAGCTTCCACCTCCATACCAAACCTTTCCGCCATGAAGGCTCGGAACTCCGGATCATCCATCTTCACCTCGGGCAAACTCGATAGATCAACCGGGCTTTCGCTCCGGACACGAAACAAGCTGAAACCGGTCCACGCCAAGTTCGTTGCTCCATTTGCTTCTTGGATCATTCCCCACTCGTCATGCACGACATCGTTCGTGCCGTCCTCGAAGTACCTATGGGTTTCCCTAGAGTAGCCAATCTTGCCGAGGTCACCTGGGAAATCATTTTCCTTGGGGTCGAACATCAAGCGACGGGGCTTCACATGTACTCTGAAGCACACATTCCGACCGACCTTCCAGTGGTCCTCGTCTCCGCATACACCCATCAGATCTGCCATACGTTCGGGCGATTCTCTCGAGGTCTCTTCCTTTTTCACGTCATTGGGTGGTTCCTCAACACTTCCTAGACACGACACGGGAACGCAGTCATTTTCGATGCCGAAACCCAACTCTCTCAGCATGTCCCGCTCCCGATCCCCAAGATTCATGATTCCCCTACTTGTGAATGCGCTGATTGACCATCGTTCTCCATCGAAAGGCAAGGTAGCGTGGACTTCATTGGGATCGAAAGACGCTATCCTGTTATGGCACTCCAAGACACGGCCTGGAACTCCATTCATCATCACATCTCCGTCCTGATTTTGCAGCCACAATTGGCCACCTGCGTGATTTCCCAATGTCGTGATCTGGTTCACGCTGCCTTTCAGGTTGTTTGAGTCCTTGTGGGGCAAAGCCTTTAGGTCCCTACCAATCTGGAGCGATGACCACATGCCTGATGCACCCTTCGCCTTCATGTAGCCATTCAGGTAACTGACCAAGTTCGGATGTCGTTTCGTCGACTCGGTGACCCCCGTGAACCCGCCATGTGCATACACTCCGAAGCTGTAGGCGCGTCCATCTCTCACAGCTCCACGTTTTCCTTTTCTCACTAAGGGTGCCTCATTTAGGAGCCTTAAACACGTTGCTGGGCGAAAATCACCTGCCTCCAATGCGTCCATGGCGTCCTGCTCCGAGTCGATGATGTTCATCGTGCCTTGCACGACGTCCGCCTCATTTTCCTGGAGCACATCCACGACCACCTGACTGGCCTGTACATCTCTGCTCGGGCGCTGGTCCTCCTCATCAGATGAGCTGCTTGAACTTGAGCTCGAGCTTGGGGCTTCAGGAGGTTCGATTTCTTCCTGCTTTCTCTTCCTAGCTGATGCGCTCGGCTTGCTCGATTTCCTTTCCGGCTTTTCTTCTTCTTCTCTCGCATCTACGTATCCCTTCTTTCTCTTCTTAGGACCCTCTGTAAGCGTCTCAGGTAGAACAGGTATCCCGTTAAGAAGGCAATGCGCCAGCACTTCCTCCTCAGATGCCGGCCTCAGCGAGTGAGTCGAGCAAAGGACTGGGACCCCTCCGTTCACCACCCATATCGCTTCTGCGCTTTCTCTACCGATTACCCTGGATGTCGTGCTCCATTTCGTGCCGCCCGCTTGGGCGTCTCTCCGATACACGACATAGTCACCGGTGTTGTACTCTTCCTTGATCGGTACCGCATTCTTTGTTAGCGCTTTCTGGATCCTACGGCTGGTGTCCAGTTTCACCATTGCTTTCTTTGCTTCGATGCGGCTTTTCTGTCTTAGAGCAAAGGCCTCGGCACCGCTGAACTTGCCCTCCATGGCGCCGATGTCGTTCCAGGTGTCCTCGTCGGTGAGCGTGCCGGGTTCCCTCGGGTTGCGACCTAACACCCACTGACTAGGCGAAAAACCCGACACGTTCATGGACATGTTCTTGACGGCGACGACTTCCTGGATCACACTCCTCATCGCCTCAGGCCCAACGGTGCTCACGCCTGCCACGGTCTTTCGGATGACCGCCTTCGCGAGCCCTCCGTGCCTCTCGGTTTTACCGAGCATGTGGGGCGACTCGGTTGCGGCGAACCTGATGTCCACCCCCTTCTCCGTGAGATAGCTCACAAAGGCTCCTCTGTTATGAGTACCTCTGTCCAGCATCACGGTCCGCGGGAGGCCCGCCCAAGTAATCCACCTCTGGAACGCTTCAAGACACATCTCTGACGGAGGAGGTCCTTGACTGTCCTTGGTGACTTCCCTCAGCAACTCGATCTGTTGGAAGCCCGTTGCTAGGTCTACCACGTTGAAACACTGGTATCGGCGACGGTTTGAGTCTGTCGTCTCTAGGACATCCACTCCTACCGTGTCCCCGAACACGTAGTTCCCGTGGCCAACCCCCACAGGGTGTGACCTGGGCTTGGGGCTCGTGCGCTCACAGCTTTCGCACTTGATGAGCTTGGCCGCTTCGATGAACTCCTTGGCTGCTCCTCCTGCTCTCAGGATGGCCTGCAACGTCCTAGGAGTGGGGTGGTTGAAGGACCTATGCAAGCGACGAAGTGCCACGCGAACGCGCTGGGGCAAACGCCTCCAGGCCTCCCTTCGCTTGGCCTCTGTTTGCGGAGTGCCTGGGAGTGGCAAGGATTCCAACCACACTCGTTCGCGATCTGCAGGGCTTAGCTCTGGCTCCTGGTTTTCAGGATCTGGGTGCTGCTGTTCGGGATCGTGGGGCGCTACATCGCCATCTCCTCCTAGCTCTTCATCCGAAGCTCCCAAACCCTCAGCATCCGTATCTACCCCTGCCCCTGCTACATAAGCTGTGCTCATCGCATCAAGGTAAGCCTCCTCACCGATGGACATTATCGCGTTGAAGAAGCTGCTTCCATTCATGTCACAGAAGGCCTTCGGGGTGTATCCTGTTCCTTCACACCATGAGCTCAAGCTCTCAACAATGCGGCTGGCCAACGGTCCAACACAAGCAATGCATGCATCACCGGCCGTTTCAACCACCTCAGCCCCAATGTCATCTGCACTCAGCTTGCCCAACGGTGCAAGCACACATACATTGATATCGGAAGCATCGGCTTCACAAAACAGGTTGATGCACAGATTCGAGTTGGGATCCCCTGATTTGTACAAAACCAGGCCCGGCCTGAACTCGTTCACCTCGTGGGTGAACCGATTCCACTTGAAGTCCTTCGCTGAGTGTTCAGATATGCCGGGGAGATCTACTGGGGCATTGTCATGGATCAAGAAGGTGCACTTCGGGGCTTTGATCAACGAGGTTGAGTCTTCCCGCTGGGTTTGCACTCCAGCTACCATTGCAGTGAATGTATCCATCTCTTCCAATGTCCTCAACTCCCTATTGAACACACCCATCTGCTCCCTTGTCATGATCCTTGTCGTCACATACGCTCTCTTTTCAGCCTCATATGGGAACTGTGCGACGAGAACAAACTCTGCATCTCCAGCAATGCCAGTTGTCAAACGAGTAGATCCAGCGTGCGCATAGCCGATCCATCGCCATCCCGTCCGAGGAAGATAGGCCCAGCCGGCCTCCCACCATCCAGCGGGAAACCTTGGATCCAGCGCAGACTTGCTTGGCCGCTGCCCCACCTCGTCATATGCAATCAGTTTAAAGCCGACACGAGCGTTCTCCCTAAAGTCGTTGCCAACTCCTGGTCCTATCCAGGTTGCAGCTTTGGCTCTCTTCAAGTGCCTGCCCCCGCAAGGTTGCATATTCTCAGTGGCCAAACGACGCAGCTGATCCAACATGCCCGGAGGCCAACAGTCGTACGGCGTAATAGCGCGCCAATCACAGCCTGGTTCGGGGCGCTTATCCAAAAGAAGGTCCTCATACGGGATCTCGTGCCAGGAATCGGTGTCAAGAACTCGGCCCCCTGTAGCAATCGCAGCATTGCCCGACGCGCCGCGCGTTGGCATCGTCCTAATCGCAAAAGTATGCCTAGAGGGCGCCCGCTCCTCTGCCCGTGCAATCGGGGATCTCGATCTGGTCCGCCTGTCCCGGCCTCTGGACCTAGAGCGTCTCCTGCTCCGCGATCGCCTCCTCGACCTCGAGCGACGGCGCAGCTCGTTCCTCAGAGTGCCAACCTCGCGACCCAGAGACTCGACTCGTTGCATCAGCGCCTTATTCTGGGCCTCCAAAACAGATACGCCACGCTCATCACGGGTCTCCAAAGAAAATCTGCGCGCTGGCCTGCGGCTGGAACTGGGCTCCTCCTCGGCCTCGGTCAAATCGACCGTCCCAGCGGCAGAACTCGCAGATGGCCTAGGGCGTCCCGCTCCTGGCCTAGGCATCGGCTTGCTCTTCGGGCCGGCTCCAAGCGACGGTCGCGCGGCGATCTCAAAATGGCGGATGCAAGACGGAGCGTCGATGCGACCCTTCCAGGAGAGGTACTCCTCTACTCTCTCCATGTGCTCAACTACCGCCAGCTGAGCTTCGTGCGCGCTGTGGTCGCATGTCCCGCAGGATCCGCGGCATCTGCCCGCCATACTGTCCCAAGAGCCGTTGCACATTCCGTCGTGGCTGATCGTTGTGCGGAACTTTCCAGAGAGCGCCTGTGCCAAAGTTACGCTGCTCGCCACAGACCTGTGTCGGCCCTGGGTGCAAATGCAAATGCAGATAATCTGCTCCAAAGACGCGGGTGCCTCGCGAACAGCCTGGCGCACGTAGAAGATCATGTCTCTGAACTCAGGATTCTCCCATTGATTGGTCAGGTTTCCAGGGTGCGAGCCAATATGCCCCTTCAGCCAGGACAACGAACCCGACTGAATCTCGGGGTTAGAAAAATCCAGACAATTGCAGATCAAGATCGCAGTGCTCCCAGTCAAGGGCCCGTGCAGGGCCTCGGCCAATGCCTTCGCAGACTCCTGCCCAGGGCTGTAGATATAAGATGAGGCCTCGCGGCGCCATCGAGTCCCCGTAGAGACAATGTGGACACTCGGCATCTGCTTGCTAGACCGAGGATCACTGCTTGCCACGTTGGCCTGAATGTTACCCTGGTGGTTTCCACCCGAATCTGTGACTGAGGTGTGTGCGCCTTTGTCCTTAATCCTTTGAGGATGCTGCTTACGCTCATCGGGATGCTTCTGGGGATCTGTGTCCTGCTTCTGGGAATCTGTGTCCTGCTTCTGGGAATCTGTGTTCTGCTTCTGGGAATCTGTGTCCTGCTTCTGGGAATCTGTGTTCTGCTTCTGGGAATCTGTGTCCTGCTTCTGGGAATCTGTGTTCTGCTTCTGGGAATCTGTGTCCTGCTTCTGGGAATCTGTGTTCTGCTTCTGGGAATCTGTGTCCTGCTTCTGGGAATCTGTGTTCTGCTTCTGGGGATCTAAGTCCTTGGATGTCAAACCTTCGTGCCCTTCACCCTTACGAATCTTCCTCTCCAACGGCGCTCTGTAAGGTCGAAGCGGACGAGGTATTCGATCCAGAAGGCGGATACCGGAGGAGAGGTTCACTGCAAGCAAATTGCTCCCTTTAACCCTGAACAGGGGCAACCTCCACAGTTCTCCATTGTTCCTCTGTATCAAGCAGGTGAACGACTTCATGTCCTTCAACAAACCCAGGGTGCTCTGCGCGAATAAGGATAGAAGTAGGGGCGTTTCGCTCCCAGAGGTCACGTGGCAATCAAGGATACCGGGGACTAGCGGGTCCTTACCATCCTCCTTCTCACCCTGATACTCGCATTGAATGCAGAAGCACAGACGTCGATCGCCCAAGGTCTTAGTCATCCCACCAAGTCCTCTGAACTGAATGCCTTCTTGGCTCAACCAGGGGAATTCGAAACCCAGTTTGGCCAGTTTCATCTGGGCGTTGTCACACCATCTCTCCCCGCAAACTGAGCTATTCGCACCATCATCCAAGACACCCCAAATATCCTCATGATCGTAAATATCCACTTCCGCAAGGGTCAACGGAACCACCGAGGATAGGGAGTTGGTCTTCATGGACATGTACGCTGCGCTTTCCCCATCTGTCCTTCTCCGGTCTTGCGATCCGGAGCCAGCTGCCCGTTGCGGTGCAGCTCTCGACATCTCGCCAGGCGACGCTCTGACGGATGACGGAGATTCCTGAGATACCACTGCTGCTTCCACGATATCATTGAGGATCTCATGTAAGTCCTTCGGGGAAATCCTTGGGTCGTCAATACCCTCGACATTCTGGGCCACTAGACAATCTTCAACTTGGGACCTGAACTCATCCAACAATGTCATGGTCTGCGTTGCATCCAGGCTTGCCTCATCGAGCACATTCCTAGAGATGTTCGAGATGAGATCAAACGAAGCCGAAGTCGCAGTCTCAAGTTCCTGCGCAGCCTGACGCCTGATTCGGGCTTCTGCTTGGGGCATTTCATCTATCACATGACCACAATCCTTACAGAAAGTCTTCATGATGGCCTTGTTCGAGCCCAGTCTACTGGTGTTTGCATGCCTGCACAATGTGGGGTCCTTCTTCTCGAAGGTCTTCTTCTCCTTAAACACCTTTCCACACACCCTGCAGGTCTTCACTGTCACGTAGGCATTTGTCCCCACGTACGAAAAGTTGGTGCATGTCTGACAACTCACAGGCAAAGGGGGATTTGGGGGCTTGCTTTTGGCTGTCACATGGGAGGATGCTGCTGGCACCGCAACACTCTGCTGGGCTTGCGCTCCAGGCATTTGCGGCACCTCATCTAGAGGGATGTCTCGCCTCATTACCTCCATGCTTTCCTCATTCACGATGTAGTAATTCTGAACCCAATTCAGAAATGCCGCCAAATCCCGAGATCCCGCCGATTTCAAGGAACGTCCCCAGATGACATATGCAGTGTAGCGATGAAGAACCTCCTCGAAACTAAGCCCACGATGCTGGCCAACAGTGAAGACACGGTCCCCACCGGGAGGCATCGTGTCTCGAGCGGCATTCCTGGCTGTCCTTGAAGCTCGAGCGCCTTCCCTGCGATAGGCCATGTACGCTTTAGGGCTACCTTCTGAGGGGCCACTGTCAATGTACACACACTCCATGTCATCCTCGCTCTCACTAGTCACTGGAACTGCCATGAAAGCTTGCTTTGTTCCCGACTTCGATCCCTTGGAATCTCCCTTGGACTTGCCCTTGCCATCCGAACCGGACTGTGAAGATCGACCTTTGGGGCATTGAGGATCCCCGCTCCAATGTCCTGTTTGCCCACATCGCAGGCAACGGCTCTTAGCCTTGAGTTCCCTGAGCTTCTCTTTCCTCTCTTCAACTGACAATTGCAAGCGACTGCGCACTACCGGAAATCCTTTTCCCTTGCCACCGGATGATCCTTTACCCTTACCTGCCTTGCCCAATGCAACATGAGCCGCACACTGCAACTGAATCGCTTCGCCCGTGGCCTCGGGAAAGCTCTCGTAGTCGCAGTCCTCCATCGCATTCAAGGCGACGGCAACCTCGCTGTCGGAAACGATCACGTCCTCCTCGGAAGGAGCATATCCTGGTGAACCACCTGGCTGATCAGTCCAAGCGTTCCACCCCACATCTTCGGCATCTTCCTGTACCTCATCTTGGTACCACTCATCAGCATAATGATCATCTGCCCTATGTTCTTGCGATACATAGGCTGAATCAATGACATCACTCACATAAGCGGTTGTCACTGACCCTGGTGAACGGCTCCCAAACTTGCCTGATCCCTTCGACTGCCATCTGCGGGTATCTCTATCGAAACCAGGGCTTCGAAGGGGTGTTGAATCAAGTAGTTTGTTCCCCCGCAAGTGAATCAACCCATGATGCTCGGTCATGATCTTTGCGTATGTCTCAAAATCATGGGCACCGCCTGAACAAGCCTTCACCATCAACTGCTGATCACGTGACAACCCGCTCAACTCGAGCAACAATTCTGCTCTCAAACTATCCGACAGAGATATCCTCGGATCGAGCTGCGTCATCAAGGTCCACCATCTGCGTCTCCTTCCTATATAGGAAACAACTGATTCCCCGTCCTGACGACTCAAAGGACCTCGAATGGCTTGCCCACTGCGAAACAAGGCCTGGGCCTCCAAAGTTCCTAGCGGGAAGACCATTGCCTTGATCTCGGAGATCAGGGTCCTTAGCCCACCGGGTCCTGACAGGGTCGCGATTCCAATGTCCTTAGCCTTTTGGAAGGCGTCTCCTCTGAGACCCTCCATGACGCGAAGAACAGTGTCCACAGCCCCATCATCCCCGTCTGAGCTGCTCTCGTGCGCAACCACACTGGCCGCTGGCGAGTCAGGGACAGGAATGGTGGGTCTCCCTGACGCAGCTGCCGGTCTCCCGGCTACACCACCTTCGGCTGGAGCACTCGCTTCCGCCTGAGGTGTTCTCTCCTCTCTTCCTTGCTCAGGACCGCCTGACGAAAACGAAGTGTCTTTCTTCTCTCTCTTCTCCTTCTTCTTTCGGCGCTTCTCCTGCTGCTCATGCGCCGCAATGCGTAGCTCGGTTCTGAACTCCCATTCATGGTAGTCAGCAGGGTTTCCGTCGAAAATGAACACTCCATTCTTTGTGACACTGGGCGTTGAAGAATACGCTTTGTTTCGGAATCTGAGGCCTGCAACTGTCATGCCCAAACTCCTTCGTCAGATCCAGTCACTGAACAAACCAACTGCTTTGCTGTTCTGCGGAAAAACGTTGCCCCGATCTTACGATTCGAGGACTTCTCTTCTCACACTCCTCTCAAACACAACCAGTCCAAAGGCCAGCTGGAACTACCCCCTGCACAATGAGGGGAGCAGCTCCGCTACCAGTTAGCGTTCACTCGCGCTTCGGACTCTACCTTTTCTGCCACAGCTCAAGGGCCCTTCGAGAGGTAACAGCAACAGCAAACAAAATGTACAACATGCAAACTGCTGCTGCTCTCAGAACTACACATGAAAAGGCACGCACTCAAGCTATACATGCAAGAATCGAGGTGATATTCACACCTTGTTACCTAGAAGAAGAAGCCGAAGTTCTTGTTTCTCTCTTCTTGCCCGAAAAGGCTTCTTATAAGGCTGACAGCCTGTCTCAATTAACTCCGGAGCTTGTCGATCAACTTCTAGAGCATTTTGTTGATCCTGTTCATGGAAGCCCAAGCAGGAATAGGAAGGCTGTAAGAGTCATGAATCTTCATGTTGATGATCTGATCATAGGAGGAACCCCAAAGTTTCTGTCCTGGTTCCTTGAGAAGATCAAAAAGAGTTTCACTGTAGGGCATGAGGATAAGAATGACTTAACCTTCACAGGTCAGAGAGTTCGTTGGGTCTTTGAAGAAATACATTTCAATAGACCAGCAACTCAGTGCGTCAGAGCTAGAAGAGATCATGTTGCCGAAGAACCTCAAGGACACAGCTGCCTGTGACAAAACCCTACACTCCTCCTACCGCTCGTTGCTTGGCAGCGTTAACTGGCTTCAGTCGCGCACTCAGTTCCAAGCCTGCTACAACTTTTCTCGACTTGCTTCTGCTGCAGCTGCACCAACCATAGGTCACTGTAAGGAGTTGAACAAGCTTTGCAGACAGATCAAGTGTGATGATGTGGAACTGAGAGTGTGGCCTGTTAAGGGTTCACCAAGGATCTTAGGAGTTCCTGACGCTGCATTCAGGAATAACAGCGACAAGTCGTCACAGAGAGCTACGACGGTGTTCATAGCTGATGAACGTGTTAAGGGCAGGCGAGATACGCGAGGATCTCTCATGTTCTTTGAGTCTACTAAGATTAAGAGGACTACCCTTAGCACTACCGTTGCTGAACTCTATGCTCTCATGAAATGTTTTGGTACTTGTCAAATGCTTCGAGGTCTATGGAAGGACATGACAGGTTTAGATGCTGAAATTCACATTCGCACCGATGCAAACAATCTCGTTACTACCGCGTCTACTACTCATGCCCCCGAACAGCAGGAAACCACTCACATGGTCCAGATGTTACGCAAGGAAGCTTGTTCGGGCGCCATTTCTGATTTGTCGCATGTTCGCACCGAGTTTTGTCTTCCGGACAGTCTCACAAAGAAAAGCGCGAATCCTCGCCAGCTTATTGAGAGTGTACGAACCGGGTGGCTCAAAGAAATTGACGTGCACCCTCCTTTTCGCGCGCTGTTGGAACACAAGGCATTTTTAAACGCCTGGCTCCAAAAGGAGCTGCGGGGTTACAGTTATGTTACACAGCCCATGTTCATGCTAACGTGTCCGTGACTGCAGAGTGCGTGCGCAGGAAGTGTGTGCCGTGTGTGAGTGCGTTCTATTTTGGTGTTTCTCTCGCGTTTGCAGTTGCTTGTCAGCTTGCTTGAGGCTCTTTTTGAATTTGTGCCTGCAATTCTCCAGAGCATTTGCGGCAACCAAGCTTTAGTGAGGAAAACGCGCATTCGCACCACGGCTGGACCTCTCAGTCAGCAGCGTGGCTTGGAATCCGGAGGGGCCGGAAAAATAGTCTACCGCTCTGACGGTGTGCGTCACTGGCCAAACAACGTGTCAGATGAGAAGTTCCTCAATCTGGTTCCAGGTAGCGCCGATGGTTCCTTGACACCGATGCACTGTCAACATTCTGTCAGGGTCGCAGTCATGGAAAATGGACTTCCTCAGCTTCTTCATGGGCTCCGTGACAACGGAGGAGATGAAGATGTTCCAGGAGGAGGCTGCAACCATTGACAGAGAAGGTCGGTGGCATGGAACCTTTGCCTCCAGAAAAGGCAAAAAGCTCACTTATGAACTACGCCACGACACCAGGAATAAGCAGCACCTGGGTCCAGACAACGAGCTCCCGTTGGAGCTGTTGCAGAGGGAGATGCGTTGGCTTGACATGAGTCCACTCACAGCCTTCAGTCTGCTAGCCGGAAACTCCAAGGCACGCTACCGCATCATTGTCAAGCTCGTGGACGTTGACTTCAGCGACCTGAACAAGCTTGACTTCCACATTTATGCGGCGGCGTGGCAAGGTCATTCCCGGATGGCGGACAGCCTCTCGGAGACAGCGCTGGGCGAGGTCCTCACGCTGGAGAGGTGTAAGCAACTAGGCTACATCTTCCACTCAGCATTCGCCAAGGACTACCAAAGCATTCAGTCTCAGGGCATGCTAAGGTCGTCTGTCAAGGAGCAAGGACAGAGCGGCTGCCTCGCCATCCACTTTGTGTATGGTGGAGGTACCGAGGCCCCGCGACAAGGGACCCTCATCTGGGAAGGCAACGAGACCCTGTACGCTGACGGTCAAGCGTTGCATTTCACGCCTAACAGTGTGGTCTTGGCCTACTTCGACGTGGCGCCCAAGTACCTCACACACCACTGGCGTCCTCCCTACGAGAAGGATCCTGGTGGCCGCCGGCGGGACAAGCGACGTGAGAACGTCGCTCGCCCAACCGAAGGCCAAGCGTCGGCCAGCTCTTCCTCGGGAGGCTTTCCGAAAGGAAAGGGACCCACAGAGCAGACCGAAAAGGGAAGCTCGCCGAAAGGTGAGGTACCCAAGGTCACCGTCAAGGAGCTGCGAAGACTCATTGAAGAGGAAGAGACAAGGAACCTCCGAGCCGCAGAAACAATGGAGATGGGCCGAGCGATTCCCTTCGAGCGGGGAGTCGAAGTCGAAGGCCGAGTTGATACTGGGAAGGTCCGCATCGAGAAGATGCAGAGTGCTTTCGACCGGCTCAACGCAAACCCGTGGTTCCTGTATGAGCAGGGCCATTTGAAGCTGCGGAACAGCATGGGCCGTCGCGTCCGCACAGACCTGGGAGATCATCCGGCGCGATGCACTCCATGGGCATCCCTAGACAGGGCTCTCAGGGAACGACTGGGCGACGTCGGACCAGCTGAGTGGTGGCGCCATCCTCTCAGTGGCTACTCTGTAGCGCTTTTCCTCAAGGCCTTCGACTACGGCAAGCGCCAGGGCTGCTACTGGGCTGAAATGCAAAAGGAGAATATCTAAACCCTAAACCCTAAACCCTAAACCCTAAATCCTAAACCCTAAACCCTAAACCCTAAACCCTACCAGGGGGTGGTCCTAGGGGTACAGGGAGAACAGGGGGCCTGACCGGGAAGCCGAGGCGAATTATGTTTACTACCATTACCATTTTAAGTTTCTGTTGTACTCATTTTACCATTTCGATTCTATTTGATTAGTCACTATTTCCGTTCTTACCATTATCACATTTTTCTTCTTACCCTTGCGATATTTACTGTTCTTATCATGAGCTAGCACTATTGTCACGGTAATCACAAGTAACACTCTGTATGATTGTTACTATTCCTATGTTCCTCTGGTAACCCTTCACTACTCTGAGGCTCCATGTCCTTCAAGCAGGCTGAGGTTCTCACTTCCAAGGCCGGGTTCAGGGTTGAAGGGGCTAGTGTTGTTCAGGCGGTGTTGATGAACACATGCTGCCTGTGCATGAGTAAAGTTGAAAACGCTCGGTCCTCAAAAGCTTGGGTGCTATTGGAGTACGCTCGGTCCCAAAAAGCAGGTAGTTGAACTCGCTCGGTCCCCAAACTTGGGTGCCTTTGCAGTACACTCTGACCCCCGAATAGCATGACGCTTATGCTAGTTGTTCACACTCGGTTCCCAAAAAGCAGGATGCTAGTTGAACGCGCTCGGTCCCCAAAAAGCAAGATGCGAGGTGAACACGCTCGGTTCCCAAAAGCTTGATTGTTTGCTTTGCTCGGTCCTCAAAAAGCAGGATGCTAGTTTAACACGCTCGGTCCCCAAAAGCTTGGGTGCTATTTGACGGCGCTCGGCCCAAAAGGCAGGACGCTTTTTAAAGAACGCTCGGTCCGCAATAACTGGGGTGCTATTGGAAGACACAAATGCAGGATGCTAGTTGAACACGCTAGCTGGAGTGGTATTTGAGTATGCATTGTGCCGAAAAAGCAGGATGCTAGTTGAACACGCTCGGTCTCCAACCTTGGGCGCCGTCCGATTGACTGTCTTTTGATCTTTGAGAAAGCCTCGGGGGCTCAAGTCGTCACCGGAGTGGTAGTTCGGGGTTGGGGTGGTTTGTGTGTCTGTTGGGTCCCCCTTCTCCTTCTCCCTTTCCCATTCATTCAAGGTCCAGTAGTACATGCCATGGCCACTTCCTTGCGGCTCTAGACGATGTCCAAGTTGCTGGCGCAGAATAATGTGGCAGGCGCAGTATTTTTGCCATCCGGCGATGAAGTCCCTTCGTTCGCCGCAAGCATTTTCGGGACACAAAATCGTGTCCCCGAAATCTGGTGTTCTATGTTTGAAAGTGCCATGTAAGAACTGTTCTTGTCTCAAATAAGGAGACCAAAGTGGTCCTGTAGACCCCCAAACCCCAAACCTTAGCCCCAACTCCAAACCCTAAACTCAACCCCCCAAATCCAAAGCTTAAACCCTAAACCTTGAGGCGCAGCGCTGAAACAACACCCCCCAAACAAATCGTGTTGGAGAACGGAGTCAGGGGAATGCAGGAAAGCGTGGCAGGCGCAGCGAAATCGTGTCTTTTGACCAACCCCAGCGGTCGCATCCAGGAAGCAAACTGGCAGCATGGACGTACTCATCGTGTGGGCATGGATGCTCTGGCCATTCCCACGCACTGGCCACATGGATGTAATCATCGTGCGGGCATGGATGCTCTGGCCCTTCGCACAGCGACCATACTATAAAAAAGAGTACCCTTTTTGGGGTTGGTTTCTCTATAAGGGAACCTCAAAACCAACAAAACGGCAAAAGGGTACCGCTGGGGCACCAAGCCACGGCAACGATTGCTGCAAAGGCCCAGAGGTCAGCCCGAGACTTGCCTGATTGCTGCAGCGAAAGGGATAGCTGTGGAGTCTTGGCAGGAAAGCTTCTGTCGGTATAGATTGCCTCCAGGATCTCAACCACATAGCCAAGACCGTTGTTATGGCCATCACCCTCACCGTCGGCAGGAAACTTCCGCTTCTGGAGGTCATCACGTGCGATTCGCACGCCCACGCCCTTCCATTCAAGGCATCCGTCACAGCCACCTGTGCCATCTTTGTACTTCAAGCAGTCGTGAAACCCGAGCCTCAGCAGCTTACCTGCGCTGGGAACGGAGGTCCACTGCTCTTCCACCTCACAGGGTTTCGGGTTTAGGGGATTTAGGGCTTAGGGTAGAACATCCCAAGCGAAGGCACATCCCGAATCCGTGGGGTTGCAAGGGAAGGATTGTGAAAACTTTGAGGCTTGGATCGGCGCTTCTCCAGACCGTAAACCCCAAACCCGCAAACCCCCAACCCTGCCTGAAGACCAAGCTCATTGAACACTTGATTGCCGCTTCATTGAAGATGCGGTGGATTCTGGCTCTCACGACACGCAGGACCAGGCAGCGCCGGGTGCACCAGGAACATACGGTGTCGCTGGAGGCGCTGGTGCAGGCGCGACGGCACCCTCACCCGAACACTTGTCGAAGTTCCAGGACTGAAACGCTCCACTAGGTTCCTGCAAGCCAGCAACTCCAAAACGAGGCCTCGTGGGTAAGCTTCTCCTTGGGATCGCCGCCTGACCCAGAACCGCCCACCCAGCGGCAGTAGTCATGGCACTCACCAACCCTGTACATCATACCAGCCTTTGAAGTTGTCAGGATAACCTTCATCGCCCCAACCTGAATACGTGGTTGGCGGCAAGCAACCATCCGGTTCCACGCATGCTGCACAACCCTTGCAATTTTTCCAGTTGCACTTCTTCGTCCATGGCGCGGAATTTCCCGCACACCAGCCATGGCAAGCCTTCTCAACTTCTTCAAAGGGCTTGAAAGTTTCTTCCCTTCCTTCCCTACTATCAGCAACAGGATTGATTAGGTCTTATGTGCTGACACCTGAAACTACCTGAAAGGCAAATTGGCGAGGCAAGGAACGGGGAAAGGCGACAGTCTGCGTTGAGTTCAGCGTTTCAGGCTTCGGGAGTTTAGGGTTTGGGCTTCGGATGCTTCGGTCGGTCGGTGGGCATCTTGTTGTGTGAGTATTTGGGCTTTCGGAGTGGCGGTGACCTCGCATGCAAGCTTTGGAGCCAAGCGAAGCGCAACTCAGAGTCTTCAGCGGTCAGGAGTTTCAAAGCACAAGTGATTGCTGCGCAGGTCCAGGGAGTGGTCCAAGGGAGTGGTCCAGGACATGCGGGGCTTGTTCAATCAGTTTCGGGCAACGCGCTACCAAGGTTGCAGGGTTCGCACAGGGGTCTTGCGACGTTGCGGCTTTGGGCTCGCAAGGATTTTGGCAAGGTTCTATGACCCGAAACCCGAAACCCCAAGGCCCAAGACCCCTGAACCCCAGGTACTGCCTCCTACGGCTAAAATTCTTTGAAGGCAGTGAAACACCTCTCCTTACCTCAGCCACGCCACATGTACAGGCACGTAGAGTTTCGGGGGACTGGTGCTCCGAGAACACGTGCTTCTCAAGTGAATGTCCCCCTGCATGGAAGCGCAACTCAACACGTCGCCAATGAACAGGCCCCCGTTTCAACCCAGAAAGGCCCGCCTTGTGCTGCTGGCGCAGACTTTTTTTGGGCAAGCGATGCCCTACACTGTCCAACACCTTTCGTAGTGCACACGAGCAAGGTCCGCGGGTGAGGTCTCCGCTGCCTTGAGGAGTCGGGGTCCTGTCTCAGCAAGACGAGGGCGCTCAGGGGTCGAAGCACTTCAGGCCAAAGGACTGGAAGATCGGGTAAGAAACCTGGGAACTCTGGGAGCTTGCAAGGACTGCTGCATGATGCCAAAAGTGCAAGGAATCAAAAAGAAATACAGTCTTAGCCAACGCTACAACTCCCAGCGGGACTTTGGGCTCACATGAAGCAAGCAGCCAAGCTGCCACCAGGAGTGGGCTCGGAGCTCCTCGAGTTTCACCACAACGGTGCTCGGATTGAGGCTTGGAGTGAGCCCCGGAGCCCCAGAGCCCCTCGACTTCCCCGTGCCCATCCTGCACAGCTCCGGGGAGAAGGGTCCCAACTTCAAGCTCCAAGCCGAAGAAGCCCAACATAGCATAGCCCAACAACCCCATCGGATTTTCTGCGGTTTAGGAACTTAATGCGGGGGTTCAAGGAAGTTTGTGGTGTTACGGCTCAGGGTTCAGTTCAGGACTTGGCTTGCCACCCGCAGTTCCCGAAAGCCCTGCGCCGCGTCCTCAGCGGCCCGGCTAGAGAAGAACGATAGCATCATGGCCCCGGCTCCTCTGCCACTCGGGGGCTTTGGGGATATAGATGCGCGGACCAAGGCTTCTCTAGCTCTGCTGCTCTGGCCACAGAAGCCACGGGTTCGGAGACCGGGAAGTGTTTCGTGCCTACTGAGACCTTCAGCAGATTGCACCGGAACAAGGGATCCTGCCATATAGGGCAAACGTCTTCGAGCTCTCAAGACTCGCTTCTCGAAGTCGAAGCTGCCCACCACTACTCTGGTACTCCCCTTCTATTGACCCTTCAGGGGAGCCCTTCTCAAATCTCACAGCTCTTAGGGCAATCCTCCGCCCCGTCCTGCGTAAGCTGCAACTCCTCCGCTTCATGCTGAAAGGGGCTTTGGTTCATCTGCTACTTTGACGCAATGTTGAGAAGCTCAAAGAGGCTGAAATACAGGGGCCTCATGTCAGAGTGCTGTAAGGTCACACTCGCCCTGGCCCAAGCGATCTCTGGTCAGATGACTAGGTCTTTCGGCTCTTTGAGGTAAGCTTTCAGTAGAACTCTGAAGTTGATGAAACGCCAACGCCCCCGGCATCTACTTCCTGCAGAAGTGGCAGCAGCTCCATCAGCCCTGCCAGGTCGCCGCGGTCCTGGCACGGACTGAAGGCATGGCGCAGAAGTTCTCGGGAATCGATCGGGTTTCTACCAGGTACGAGCCCAACCAGAAGACTTCTTAAAAGTCTGGAAGACTTGAGAACAATGGTTGAGAGCGCAAGGTCAGGTTGTCATCTCTTGTTGTCTTTGATCTATCTGCAATGGCGAGGCTGAAACGCAGACTCAAAACGCCCAGCGCTGGTGAGCCGCAGCTCTGTAGGGGATGGGTATGGAATTCAGAGTTCTGGGTCAGGGTTCCTGTCTAAGTGTGCAAGCGGCTCCGGTTCCTGTGGCTTCTTGGGGGGGGGGGGGTCTAGTCTTGAATTTCTGAGGAAGGTTTCGTTGCATTTGACACATGTCTTGAATTTCTGAGGAAGGTGTTGTTGCAATTGCTGCTCGGAGTGAATTTCTGAGGAAAGTTTTGTTGTACATGCTACTAGTCTTGAATTTCTGAGGAAGGTTTCGTTGCAATCTAGAGATTCTGAGGAAGTTTTTTCTGTAACTGCTAGTGGTTTGAATTTCTGAGGAATGCTTCGTTGCAATTTCTACAAGTCCTGAACTTCTGAGGAAGGTTTGGTTGCAATTGCTACTCGGCTTGAATTTATGAGGAAGGTTTCGCTGTAAATGCTACTAGTCTTGAGTTTCTGATGAAGGCTTCGCCGCAATTGCCACTCTTTTTTTAACTTTCTGAGGAAGGTTTCATTGCAATTGCTACTAGTCTTGAATTTCTGAGGCAAGTTTTGCTGTAAATGCTACTAGCCTTGAGATTCTGAGGAAGGTTTCGCTGCAAATCATACCAGTCTCGAGTTGCTGAGGAAGGTTTCGTTGCAATTGCTACATGTCTTGAATTCTGAGGAAAGTTTCGTTGCAAATGCTACTCGGCATGAATTTAAAAGGAAGGTTTTGCTCTACATTGACTCTAAATGCTACTCGTCTCAAGTTTCGGCGGAAGACTTCGTTCCAATTGTCTTGCGTTTCTGAGCATTTTGCATCTGCTCCGTGTCTTGAAGTTCTGAGCAAGGTTTCGTTGCAATTGCTACGTGTCTTGAATTGCTGAGCAAGGTTTCGTTGCATTTGCTACGTGTCTTGAATTGCTGAGCAAGGTTTCGTTGCATTTGCTACGTGTCTTGAAACTCTGAGAAAGGTTTCGCTGCAATTGCTGCTCGGCATGAATTTCTGAGGAAGGTTTCGTTGTAAACTCTACTATTTTGAGATTCTGAGCAAGGTTTGGCTGAAATTGACACTCGTCTTGAGTTTCTGAGGAAGGAAGGTTTCGTTGCCTTTGCTACTCGGCTTGAATTGCTGAGGAAGGTTTCGCTGTAAATTCTACTAGTTTTGTGTTTCTGAGGAAGGTTTCGTTGCCTTTGCTACGTGTTTTGACTTTCTGAGGAAGGTTTCGCTGCAATGGTTGCGTTTCTTGAGTTTCTGAGGAAGGTTTCGTTGCAATTGCTACTCGGCTTAAATTTCTGAAGAAGGTTTCCTTGTAGCTGCTACTCAGGTTGAACTTCTGAGGAAGGCTTAGTTGCAATTGCTATATGTCTTGGATGTAAATGCTACTGGTCTTGAGATTCTGGGGAAGGTTTCGTTGCAATTGCTACCCGGCTTGAATTTCTGAGGAAGGTTTCGTTGCAATTGCTTATGTCTTGAGTTTCGGAGGAATGTATGTTTTGAATGCTACTTGTCTTGAGTTTCTGAGCAAGGTTTCGCTGCAATTGCTACATGTGTTGAATTGTTGAGGAAGGTTTCGTTGCAGTTGCTACTCGTCTGGAATTTCTGAGGAAGGTTTCGCCGTACATGCTACTAGTCTTGACTTTCTTACGAAGGCTTCGTTGCAATTGCTACATGTCTTGAATTTGAGAGTAAGGTTTAGCTGCATTTACTACTCCTATCTGTCTTGAATCTCTGAGGAAGGTTTTGCTGCAAATATCTGCAAATGCTAAATGCTAATCCTCTGTGAATTTTGTGATATCCTCAGACCCCTCAACCGCGGCCCCAATCCCTCAAACCTCAAAGAAGGTCTTGCGTCCCGTTGCCTCTGTCCCGCTGCTTGGGCTTCACGTCTCCATCTGCTCCAGTCAGGCTGTCTCCACTTTCTCCCTTCCTCTAGTGTTTGTTTTTCCGATTCCCGCCCTCTGTGTCTCCCACTCCAAACCTTGAGAAAAAAAACCCTGACGCCCTAGAGGATGGCGCCCACAAGGATCTGCAGCTGGCAGCGCTGCGTCCTTCAGGAACTTGGTCAAGTTCCCGACCCAGTTTAGCGTCTCCTTTGTCGCGCCATAGATTCCGCGACCTCTGCGGAAGGAAGGAGAATGGCCGTAAGGATTCGAGCTTTTGAACGCGACAATCTTTCGTCTTTGTGGTCAGCGTGTCAGAGCTTCGGGCTTCCAGGTTCGGGGCGATTTGGGGTTGTAAGACTCGGATTTCGGAAAGGCGCTCTGCTAGGCTTTCTCCTACATTCAGCACGCGGCCAGAAGGGCCACCCCAAACCTGCACTCTATAACAAGCCTGATCCTCCTGCCCGGAGCCCCAACCCTGCTCCGAGCCGGGGTGCACAGCTCGAGCTCCTCACGGAAGAGCAGCTCGGCCTGCTTCAAGGGTCCCAGGGCCCCAAAAAGCCATGACGGTTCCGTCAGCCGGCCGCAGCGCTCCAGCAGCTCGGGTAAGGCGAAGATGCGCTTCAGCGTGTCAGGGTGCGAGTTGCCCAGATTGGCTCGGCCTCTTTCTGGGAGAGTGTGTTCAAATGGAACCAATATCAAGTCTGGAGCCTGCAGATGGTGCCTGGAGCCTTCATGAGGTTTGCTGCAGGCCTTTGGCCTTGCAGTTTTGTGTTTCGTTGAGCAAGACCTGGAATCGTGCAGTTTCAGTCGAAACGCCTCACCCCTTCCAAGCACATCACCCCCCCGATAAGCAAGACCTGGAAGCATGCAGTTTCAGTCGGCACGCCTCAGTCGAAACGCCTCACCCCTTCCAAGCACATCACCCCCGTGATAAGCAAGACCTGGAAGCATGCAGTTTCAGTCGAAACGCCTCACCCCTTCCAAGCAAATCACCCCCCGATAAGCAAAACCTGGAATCATGCAGTTTTCAGTCGAAACGCCTCACCCCTTCCAAGCACATCACCCCCCTGATAAGCAAGACCTGGAAGCATGCAGTTTCAGTCGAAACGCCTCACCCCTTCCAAGCAAATCACCCCCCGATAAGCAAAACCTGGAATCATGCAGTTTTCAGTCGAAACGCCTCACCCCTTCCAAGCACATCACCCCCCCGATAAGCAAGACCTGGAAGCATGCAGTTTCAGTCGAAACGCCTCAGTCGAAACGCCTCACCCCTTCCACATCACCCCCCCGATAAGCAAGACCTGGAAGCATGCAGTTTCAGTCGAAACGCCTCACCCCTTCCAAGCACATCACCCCCCCGATAAGCAAGACCTGGAAGCATGCAGTTTCAGTCGAAACGCCTCACCCCTTCCAAGCGCATCACCCCCTCCCCTTGATAAGCAAGACCTGGAAGCATGCAGTTTCAATCGAAACGCCTTAGTCGAAACGCCTCACCCCTTCCACATCACCCCCCCGATAAGCAAGACGTGGAAGCATGCAGTTTCAGTCGAAACGCCTCACCCCTTCCAAGCACATCACCCCCCCGATAAGCAAGACCTGGAAGCATGCAGTTTCAGTCGAAACGCCTCAGTCGAAACGCCTCACCCCTTCCAAGCACATCACCCCCCCGATAAGCAAGACCTGGAAGCATGCATTTTTCAGTCGAAACGCCTCACCCCTTCCAAGCACATCACCCCCCGATAAGCAAGACTTGGAAGCATGCAGTTTCAGTCGAAACGCCTCACCCCTTCCAAGCACATCACCCCCCCGCCTCACCCCTTCCAAGCGCATCAGCCCCTGCCCCGATAAGCAAAACCTGGAATCGTGCGGTTTCAGTCGAAACGCCTCACCCCTTCCAAGCACATCACCCCCCGATAAGCAAAACCTGGAATCATGCATTTTTCAGTCGAAACGCTTCACCCCTTCCAAGCACATCCCCCCCCGACAAATTTGCATTTTCAATCGAGACTCCTCACCCGTTCCAAGCACATCACCCCCTGAGAAGCAAAAAAAAGGTGTGCGCGATGGAACCAAAATCAACTCTGGAGCCTGCAGATGGTGCCTGGAACCTTCATGAGGTTAGACCGTTGGCAGATGGGCGACAGTATGCTGGCAGCTGAGGTGCGCAAGGTGCGGTGAATGTGGGCTGCATGCCTGTATGTTGCCTACACACTGCGCAGGCAGGAGGTGCAAGGGCTCCATGCATACAGGTGGCTATAGTGGCACTTGATGGTGGGATCTCGTGCCCAGGGTCCCAAACATTGCCAAAGCAGTGTATCCAACTCGACAAGAATGTCCTCGGAGTTGATAACAACCATAGGGTCGAGAGTTCATGCATAGCTTGAGGGTTAGGCTTTACGAGGGGTTCTTTGATGGAGTTCAGTGCATCGGGGACCCTCAACATTGCCTGCGCTTCTGTGAGGCGGATGCATGTCCGGTTTTAAATTTTTTGGGGACCCTGATCTCGTGAATTCCCAAGTTGCCCAAAAGCTCATGAAGACACCAATGAATGGGCCCAAGCCAAGTAACATCCAGCTTACGGCTTCTGGATGTAGGCCGCCGGCACGTGCTTGCTGTTCCTGACGTGCACAAGCTCACTGCTGCAATCTTCATGTCAGGGAACATGCAGCACACCTGCACCCCTTGATGTGAAGCCATGTCAAGGGACGGGTCACCGCGGCTGGACTGGTCCAGGGAGGCCTTCCTGGCCCAATGAAACTGGAGGGAGTCTGCGCGGATGACACGTTGGTGTAGCCCAGCTGCTCCTTCCAGCCCTGGTAGATCTGGTCTACATCTTTCTGGGTGCTGAGGAAGGTCTGGGTCTTGGCGGACTCGAGCTGTCCGGATTTCCAGGCCTTCAACTGCTGGTGGTGGAAGGAGCCGCAAGGAGTCCAAATCACGTTCAAGGGGCCCAAGTTCTGGAAGGCTGGAAGCCGCAGGGCATTCATGCCACCGATGATGGGAGCGGTCTGCTTCATGCCCTTCCACTGCTGGTGGATCTGGTGGTAGTGGGGGCCATCTGCCAGCCTTATTGACTAGCACGACGAAAGATTCATGCAGAAGTCTGAAACATTCCGAGCGCCTGTTTTTATAGTCCCCAAAAATCCCAAGAATCGAGGGCAACAGCATGTACATCTTATCATGCCCCACACATCCCAAGCGAACCAAAGGCAAAAAGATGTAGGCGACAAACTGAGCACTTCACTTCACCATGCGCCGCACATGCAAAGAACCAAAGGCAGCAACTTTACTATGTCCACACATCTCATTCAGAAGACCCCGAGAGCACTCAAAGACCATCCCGACGGCACTCCAAGACCATTCCAAGACGTCAAGAGCAATCCACGGCCACAAGCAACGACGGCTCTAGACTAGGGCGGACACAGGCGTCTCTGCCACGTTGTGGGACACGTGTGCAAGCCGCCAAAAATCACGGGACTTAAGCGGGAGCACGTTTCTGGAGTAATTACATGGCGCTTCCTTGCAGCCCTGAGCTCTCGATACAATCAAGAAACCGTGATGATTCTGTACCTTGTGGACTTGGGCCCGAAATGGTGAGCTAAATATGCTAAATGTTCACAAGCCCACCAAGGTGGCCCAACAAGTATTCTTGCGTCTAAGAGGCTGAACCAGTATGAAAGTGGAGGGAGGCGGCAGCACTCTTGGGCCCAATCTGGAAGCATCCACTCAAAGTGTGGGCCATTACCGAGATGCGCGAAGGCCAAAGCATCCATCGTCATTTGGAACGACTCCGCCAAGTCAGCGGGAATCTCGATCTGGCACGGTCCCAAAAAATATGGCAATCACACATAGAAGAAGCCCTAGCCAGTGGGGGTGGAACTGGGCCAGGAGAGGTGGGTGGGCTAGACCCAGGACAGTTTTCTCTCCGCTGACCGTACGAACGTAAACGCCACGCTTGCAGGATAGTTCTCGAGCACGGGCACTACACAAAAAGGACATGCCCTCTCATTAAGGAGGTTCAGATGAAGCACAACATCCATGCGTCTGCACACGCCGACATCCTGGCCTGCAGCATGACGGCAACAGGATAGCACACACAGCGCTGAGCCCAGACACTGCGATGGCAGTTGAGCTCAATTTGTTCAAATTTGAGAGTCTGGTGGCTTCAAACGTGTCCCAAGGCAAGCTTTCACATTTGGCAGTGTTGTTTTCTCATCATATCCCATCATGTGCAGACCACGTCACCGCTGCAGCATTGGCCACGATTGTCTCTCCCAGAAAAACCCTTCAGAGGACGCTGTGCTTCATGGCCTGGCAGCACATGATAGCACATGGACGCGTGCGTGCAGTGCAACCGAACCCAAACCCAAGGACGGTCCTCGATTTCTTCGGCGTTGATACGTTCAGCATCCAACTCAGGCGCATAAATATGCCACAAGTTGCACACAGTTGCATGATGTTGCATGTTCATGTTGACATGCGTCCAACGCTATTGACCGCCTGCTCTTTGCGGCGCGCCGCTGCGATAGCGAGATTCAGATCCTTCAAGGCAGCGACAATCCTGAAGCTTGCTGCTGCCAATACAAAAACAACATCTAGATGCGGACCTCATCAGAAATTTGCCTGCCTTGCAGCTCCTGCGACAAAGCATTGCTCAAGCTGAGCCACGTCAAAAGGCACGTGCTCGAAGCACCGCAGTGCACAAGTTGCCATCCCAAAGAATCAAGCGATTTCTCATTTCTGTTAGAAAAATGTGCTTTTTTGTTAAAAGCAGGTCCTTGGCAAGCAACTTCAACACATTCCTTGGCAGCTACCGTCGATGGGAATCCGGATGAATCGGGGTAGCGAAGATTGATCAGAACGGCAGGTAAGACTACTAACGCAAGGCGAGCTAGACCTTCCTCAGACGCAGTCCGACCCTGAAGTCAGAACACATGCCGCTGGGGACCCTTCCTCTGAAACACGAATTATGATTTACTTCTGGGCAGTTATAACAATTCGCTTCTCCCTTCTGGGGTTCAAGCACATAGTAAAAGGATGCTACACGTCCCGCTTGCTGGGAAAACCAATAGCTGGAAGTTGGAGTCAAAAGAATTTCCGATTTCCTTCTCCCCCAACGAAACGCTTGCGCCGCAGTAATTGGCTATCGGGTCATTTCAATGTGCGTCTTTCGTCTGAGTTGCGCTGCCTCTTGTTTGCGTATGCAGCCTTGCACGCTCCACATCTGCACATTCTCCCCCTGGTACCAGCATCATAAGCAACATACCGCCAAGATCGTTGCACTCAAAAATCACCAATGTTTTGATGCCGAGTATCATCAATGATTAATTGTCGTTTATCAGCCTTCTTCGGCTCTTACTGCCTTTTGTGTTTCCAGGCCGCTACCACCACACGCAACATGCCGCAGCCTTGACCAAGCCTTGATGCATGAATATACTCTTGCAAAGCGACGTTGGGAATAGGGCCCATTCGACACGCATACAACCCCAGGAGGTTCCACATTTTGAGTTTCAGATCGGCGGGCGGGGGGGGAGGGGGAGAAGGGGGGGATGAAGTATGCTTGGTTGGCAAACACTCTTTTTGTCCAGGCAATGACGTGCCATAAACATGAACAATAGAGCAATGTTGCAAACCTCTCGTTAATGTCAAGTAGCCTGCTCACACGCTGCTTTGCCAGGAGCTTAGAGAACCTGGGCAGTCGATGCCAGGGCTACGTGGCATCGAATCAAAAGACAGCTGGTAAGTGCGGACAAGCTGCTGGCTGAAATCCAACTGCTGCCCACGGGCATGCAGCATGAATTCAGAAACATTCGAGATTGGCATCACTTTCGATGCCTTCGACAACTCCGAGGAATCAATGCAGCCTGGTCCGGCACAAGAAGCGTGCTGAACAACAGGATAGGGATGCTATGCAAGTTATGCCGGCTCGGCCTGAACCATTCACATCAATGATGCTAAAGGCCACATGGATGTCCTTGGGGCAGCTCGCGATTCACAAGAAGAAACACAGATGACGAAGGATGCACCATGCGGGACGATGCAAGGCTAAGCATGTCGTGATACCCGGAGCGGCCTCTTCCCAAAACAACTTGTCAAGAAGTTCCTGCCGGGCTGCAGCGCAACAAGCAATTTCCAGAACAAGCAGAAACCCTGGAGCACAGCAGTAATGAAGAACTTGCTGGCTCACAGCGGTTGGGATACCTCAACATTGAAATCCCGCCGCGCTACCAATGCACCTACACAACATACAACTCCCTTATTTCTCAGAGATGCCGCAACCACTCTCAACCAACCTCGTAAAAATCACGGAATAAACAAACATGTTTCAAGTGCCCTCATTGTGCAGCATGGAGACTAGCATTGCTCATGCTGGCAGTTATGCTCCTCTGCAAGATCTCGGATCTTTGTCGTCGAGATCTTGCCCGACTGCACGAAGAGGCTGAAAGCCTTGACCAGAATGGAAGAGGGCCTGCCATGCCGACGGGCGATGAGATCACAACACAGCCAACTGCGGCAATCAAGCTTGACGGCCTGTGGTGTCGACTGACAGCATGGGCAAGGTTCAAGAACCTAAGCGAGTCCACACGGCAATGGCAAGCAAGCAGTCTGCCACCTCTGCTTCGCAAGCAGCACAAAGAAAAGTGCGGTGCTCTCTTTGGCCATCCCTTGTTGTCATTGCCTGCAACGCCTGATGTAAGGCAGGCACTTGCAAAGTCACTTTGGTTCATGAATGTGTTCAACACTTGCGACGCCTTACGCTCCTGGTCATCAATGCGACCTGCAAGTAAGGCTCATGAAGATACATAGAGGGTACTAGGAACGCATGCTGCCTGAGCCGTCTGTGTCCACAAGGTCATAGAGAACGCTGAGTTCCTCCATTGCAGGTGTAGGTACAGGCGATGCCGTAGGTGAGCATCGCTCAAGCTATCAACGCACTCTTGGAGCAACTTGCCTTTCTAGCGCAGCTGACACCGGCACACATCACGCTAGCTGGCATTTCAACATTATCCTCAACAGCACGATTCAGGGAAACTTGATTTGGCGAGGTGCAGGTTTCTCCAACTCCAGGATGTGCTGCTGCGGCGTGAGAGCCTTTCGTGCCGACAACAAAACCTGCACCTAGACAGCACTGGCATGTGCATGAATCTGTATAGACTCAGAGCCACTAGAATGGAAACCCTTCCAGCAAAACTACAGGTGTCACACCGGCAAACCAGCAGATACGAGTAAGTTCGGATGGGAGAAAGCATTCTTGCACAACTGTAAACATGCAAGAACAGTACAGGGGGACGAGTGCGTGCAACATGACTGCAATGCTTGCTTGAAACTTCAATGACCAGAGCTGTTCTGCCGTGGCGATGCACTCGAAGCACGTTCCCTGAAGGCTGGCATCTTCTAGCCGCTTTCGCGTTAGCTCAAATTCTCGTGCCTGAACTAAAGCACATGTGACGCTGAAGCTTTTACCCCGATTGTACTGGAAACTTCAGTCTGCCTGCCGGCCTGCACTTTCCACCCCGGCAGCCAATCACCATGTACAAGTGGGGGAGTGCGTCGGTAGAAGAACTCGTATTTCCTACTTCGTGGACCATGCCTCAAACTGCGCCAAACCACTAATCCCCACTCCTGCCTCTGCTAGCATCATCTGATCGGTGAAGTAAATGAAGAACGCGATGTACGAGCAGAAAAGCGTGCACCCGAGAGCACATAAGGGAAGCGGAAATCGTGGCGGCTCGGCCTGGCGCGCCGAAAAACGGAACAGTTGTCGCGATCATGGAGCCCAGACCATTCCGACAAACCGGGGTCCTAAGCGCCTCGTAACGTTGCCGCTCTTCGGACCAAATCAGGATTTGGCCGCGCTTGAACCCTGACTCCTCCAGTACAGATGCCAGAAAAGACGCAACCATGACGATGCTGCGCAGAATTCACTGCCAACCGAATGCGAAGCAGCCGCAACGCATGCAATGGCACACGGTTGCACGACTGGGAGACTTCACTCAACTTAGATTCTTAGTCTAGAGCGGCGTGTTGATACAGCTTGCAATGATCACGTCAACATAATTTTTAGTTGCAAAAGTTTATGTTGAACGATGTGTGAGAGGAAGCTTACCTCCAGACTTTAAAGTGAAAGTGCTGCCAGGGTTAGAGCGAAGGAGTTGGGAGGGGGAATGGGGTGTTGGCATCCCGCAAGTTTGCTGTCGAGTGGCACAAGTGGCGATGGGGGACGATTTGACGTGCATCGTGTGATGCAGGAAATCCTCACCTGTATGGCTCGCACACTGTGCAAGTTGATAACTTGGAGGATAGTGAGCCAGCCTTCGTGACAGGACGAAATCGCTGGATGCATGGGCATGTTCGAGCCAATGTCGCGCATCAAGAATCGCGGGCCTTCTCGCCTTGAGCAACTTCTGAGCCTAAGAGCATGCCCGATGAAGAAGGCTTTGTTGATGTCTGCAGGATCTTTGGGGGAGACGGCTCAACTTTTAATATGACTTGTCAGAAGCACAGTTTCAAGTCAGGTCAGAAATTTGACCCAACGGCCGTGATTGACTTGAGGTGCCATCAGGATGTGCAAGTGCGGGGCCTTCTCGACCAGGTAGTGTCGAAAATGGGACTACGCTGGCCAGTAGTTGGGGTGGAAAAGCGCTACTTTACGTCCCGCTCCCTGGACGGTTGCAGATGTCGCCCTGCAGGTACGGCGTGTCCCCTGGCTCTATTACCCCGCCAGGTTGTTGGGTTGGCTCCCGTTATCCCTCGAAGCTGGGGTTGGAAGATGAGGTATTTGACCCTAGAACCTTAGTGATCAAGTAAGGCCTCAGTACAAACGCGCGAAATGCGTAGGCAAACGGAACAAAAGGCTGAGTGCGAAGCCCCAACTTTTGCTGCTACCCACAAGCTGTTTGTTTGACTGCCAGTAATTGGCGAGCTTGAGCCAATGTATTAAGAGGTGATAGTAAGGGGTTTATTTCAAAGTATGGCCTCTTTAAATGTGGACCCCAACAAGCCATGTAACAACTCATATAACAGTTTTGGGGGGAGGGGTGGAAATCAGCCAAGAAGCCACGTAACAATTTTGGGCCGAGGGCGGGGTTAGGTCTTGAGGCTCGAGTCTAGAGTGCTCAGGGGTTCAGATGGCTTTCGGCGTACAGTTATTGCGTTGTTTCAAAGTGCAGTCTCGTTAAATGTGGACCCCCAAAAGCCATGTAACAACTCATTAACAGGTTTGGGAAGAGGGGTGGAAACCAGCCAAGCAGCCACGTAACAGTTTTGGGGCGAGGACCGGTTTAGGGTCGCTGTGGAAAAATACAAAACGCACCCGGGTGCGATTTGGATTTTCCCACAAAAATCATCTGCTAGACTGGCTTGGTGTGGAAAAATACAAAACGCACCCGGGTGCGATTTGGATTTTCCCACCAAAATCATCTGCTAGGCTGGTTTTGTGTGGAACAATACAAAACGCGCCCGGGTGCGATTTGGATTTTCCCACAAAAATCATCTGCTAGGCTGGTTTTTTTGTGTGGAAAAATACAAAACGCGCCCGGGTGCGATTTGTAATTTGCCACTGCATGGACAAGTTGAGGTCTGTGTACAATCCTAAACAGCCCTTAATTGCCAAAAGGTTTTAAACGGTTTTGAACTATAGCGTTTTCTAGTTTCGTGACATCAAAACGGTTTGAAACGGTTTTGTTGCCTCTCTTGAAATGGTTTAGACACTGCTTTTTGCATGCATTATTGGCGCGCCAAAACGGTTTTAAACGGTTTTGTTGCCACATTAATGGCTCCAAAAACCCCTGAGTTTTAAGAAGTATGTTGTCTTATATGTTAGTTATATGATATGTTACTGTTAGGAAAGCAACCCGCCACGCAACGACACTCAAGAATACATAACTTAACCCAGTAAACCCAACAATGCTAAATCCGACTACTTCGACGTCTTGACAGTAAACCTTGTAACTTGTATTAAACTTGTATTAATATATACAACCCTGAACCCTACCAAACCCGCAACACATGGAGCCAGCATTGCCCTGAGAGGCGCGCCTTCTCGAGATGAGCTTTTTGGCCAAGCCAAACCCCCTAGATCCTGCATGCATCCTAAACCTAAGACCTAAGACCCCAACAGGTCAACACAACACCATGTGTGTCACCTGTTACGTGCATTTTGGGGGCCCAAACGAAAAAAGACCATGCAAGACCCCAAGAAGTTAGGATATTGCATGTGCCTGCGCGTCATTTACGCGACCAAGTCAAAACCATTTACGTCCACTTATGGGATTTACATTGAGGCCATATTAATGAATCCATGCTTTGAAATAATAAGGGGTCTATAAAGAAGTTCCCAAGAGATCTGCGGCCTGCAGCCGCCTCGGGATGCTTCGGGAGACAACCTTGCCGTGGACTGGTCAGGGCTTCTATGGCACTCTACGGCACCATGCACGATCATGCACGCGCGCGCCGCGGCGCCTTCTTTAGGGCAAGCGATGCCCTACTGATGCCCTACACGGCTCAGGGGTCGAAGCACTTCTTCAAGCCAAAGGACTGGAAGATCGGGCAAGAAGCCTGGGAACTCCGGCAGCTTGCATGGATTGTCGCATGACGCCAAAGATGCAAGGAATCAAAAGGAAATGCTGTTGGCCAGGCGCTGTGCGGACTCTGGTTGACTATCTGCTCACTTGGATGTTCGGAGGCCACATGAAGGAGGCAGCCAAGTTGCCCTCGTCGGTCCTGCTGGGCTCAGGAGTGGGCTCGGAGCTCCTCGAGTTTCACCAAGGGTGCTCGGATTGAGGGATGAGGTCACAGGAAACCAGCTGGAGTGAGCCCAGAGAGCCCCTCAACTTCCCCATGCATCCTGCAACCCGTGAAGTTCCGGGGAGAAGGGTCCCAACTTCAAGCTCCAAGACGAAGAAGCATGAAGAAGCCCAACATGTCCCCAACAACCCCCTCAGATTTCGCACCGCGTCCTCTGTTTCAGCGGCCCGGAAAGAGAAGAGCGATCGCATCATGGCCGCGGCTCCTCTGCGGCCACTCGGGGGCTCGGCGGTTGTTCGGCAAACACCTGCCATGTGGGTCGGAAACGTCTTCGAGCTCTTAAGACTGTGCGCTCCTCGAAGCTGCCCACCACTACTCTGGTACTCCCCTTCTATTGACCCTTCAGGTGAACCCTTCTCAAAGCTCTCACCTCTCAGGGCACAGTCCTCCGCCGCCCCATCCTGCGTAAGCTGCAACTCCTCCGCTTCAAGCTGAAAGGGGCTTTGGTTTCCGAAGTTCGGCTCAGGAGCTCCTACATCAGCTGCTTTGACGCAATGTTGAGAAGCTCAGAGAGGCTGGGATACGGGGGCCTCATTTCATAGTGCTGTAAGGTCACACTCACTCTGACCAAAGCGATTCCCTGGTCAGATGACTGCTCTTTGAGGTAAGCTTTCAGTAGAATTCTGACGTTGACGAAACGCCAGTGCCCCCGGCCCTGGAGGCATGGCGCAGAAGTTCTCGGGAATCGATCGGGTTTCTACCAGGTACGAGCCCAACCAGAAGAGACTTCTTAAAAATCTCGAGGCTGAAACGCAGTCTCAAAACGCCCAGCGCTGGTGAGCCGCAGCACTGTAGGGGACGTGGAGTTCAGAGTTCTGGGTCAGGGTTCCTGTCTAAGTGTGCAAGCGGCTCCGGTTCCTGTGGCTTCTTGGGGGGGGTCTCGTTGCATTTGCCACATGTCTTGAATTTCTGAGGAAGGTGTTGTTGCAATTGCTACTCGGAATGAAATTCTGAGGAAAGTTTTTTGTACATGCTACTAGTCTTGAATTTCTGAGGAAGATTTCGTTGCAATCTAGTTTTTTCTGTAAATGCTACTAGTTTCGAGTTTCTGAGGAATGCTTGCAATTTCTACATGTCCTGAACTTCTGAGGAAGGTTTGGCTGCAATTGCTACTCGGCTTGAATTTCTGAGGAAGGTTTCGCTGTAAATGCTACTACTCTTGAGTTTCTGGGTAAGATTTCGTTGCAAATGCTACTCTTTTTTAACTTTCTGAGGAAGGTTTCATGGCAATTGCTACTAGTCTTGAATTTCTGAGGCAAGTTTTGCTGTACATGCTACTAGCCTTGAGATTCTGAGGAAGGTTTCGCTGCAAATCATACCAGTCTCGAGTTGCTGAGGAAGGTTTCGTTACAATTGCTACATGTCTTGAATTTCTGCGCAAAGTTTCGTTGCAAATGCTACTCGGCATGAATTTTAAAACAAGATTTTGCTCTAAATGCTACTAGTCTCAAGTTTCGGCGGAAAACTTCGTTGCAATTGTCTTGAGCTTCCGAGGAAGGTGTTGCTGCATCTGCTACGTGTCTTGAAGTTCTGAGAAAGGTTTCGTTGCAATTGCTACCCGGCTTGAATTGCTGAGCAAGGTTTCGTTGCATTTGCTACGTGTCTTGAAATGCTGAGCAAGGTTTCGTTGCATTTGCTACGTGTCCCGAATTTCCGAGGAAAGTTTCGTTGCAATTGTTACTCGGCATGAATTTCGGAGGAAGGTTTCGTTGTAAATGCTACTAGTCTTGAGATTCGGAGCAAGGTTTCGCTGTAGTTGCTACTAGTCTTGAGTTTCTGACGAAGGAAGGTTTCGTTGCGTTTGCTACTCGGCTTGAATTGCTGAGGAAGGTTTCGCTGTAAATGCTAGTTTTGTGTTTCTGAGGCAAGGTTTCGGTGCCTTTGCTACGTGTCTTGACTTTCTGAGGAAGGTTTCGTTGCAATGTTTGCGTTTCTTGAGTTTCTGAGGAAGGTTTCGTTGCAGTTGCTACTCGGCTTAGATTTATGAGGAAGGCTTCCTTGTAGCTGCTACTTAAGTTGAATTAGTGAGAACGGCGTAGTTGCAATTGCTATATGTCTGGACGTAAATGCTACAAGTCTTGAATTTCGGAGGAAGGGTTCGTTGCAATTGCTACTCGGCTTGAATTTCTGAGTAAGGTTTTGTTGCAATTGCTACGTGTCTTGAATTTCTGAGGAAGGTTTCGTTGCAGTTGCTACTCGTCTTACATTTCTGAGGAAGTTTTCGCTGTAAATGCTACTAGTCTTGAGTTTCTGAGGAAGGTTTCGTTGCATTTGCCACATGTCTTGAATTTCTGAGGAAGGTGTTGTTGCAATTGCTACCCGGCTTGAATTTCTGAGGAAGGTTTCGTTGCAATTGCTTATGTCTTGAGTTTCGGAGGAATGTATGTTTTGAATGCTACTAGTCTTGAGTTTCTGAGCAAGGTTTCGCTGCAATTGCTACGTGTTGAATTGTTGAGGAAGGTTTCGTTGCAATTGCTACATGTCTTGAATTTGAGAGTAAGGTTTAGTTGCATTTGCTACTCCTATCTGTCTTGAATCTCTGAGGAAGGTTTTGCTGCAAATATCTGCAAATGCTAAATGCTAATCCTCTGTGAATTTTGTGAAGATATCCTCAGACCCCTCAACCGCGGCCCCAATCCCTCAAACCTCAAAGAAGGTCTTGTGTTCCGTTGCCTCTGTCCCACTGTTTGGGCTTCACGTCTCCATCTGCTCCAGTCAGGCTGTCTCCGCTTTTTCCCTTCCTCTAGTGTTTGTTTTTCCGATTCCCGCCCTCTGTGTCTCCCACTCCAAACCTTGAGAAAAAAAAACCCTGACGCCCACAAGGATCGCGCCCACAAGGATCTGCAGCTGGCAGCGCTGCGTCCTTCAGGAACTTGGTCAAGTTCCCGACCCAGTTTAGCGTCTCCTTTGTCGCGCCATAGATTCCGCGACCTCTGCGGAAGGAAGGAGAATGGCCGTAAGGATTCGAGCTTTTGAACGCGACAATCTTTCGTCTTTGTGGTCAGTGTGTCAGAGCTTCGGGCTTCCAGGTTCGGGGCGATTTGGGGTTGTAAGACTCGGATTTCGGAAAGGCGCTCTGCTAGGCTTTCTCCTACATTCAGCACGCGGCCAGAAGGGCCACCCCCAAACCTGCACTCTATAACAAGCCTGATCCTCCTGCCCGGAGCCCCAACCCTGCTCCGAGCCGGGGTGCACAGCTCGAGCTCCTCACGGAAGAGCAGCTCGGCCTGCTTCAAGGGTCCCAGGGCCCCAAAAAGCCATGACGGTTCCGTCAGCCGGCCGCAGCGCTCCAGCAGCTCGGGTAAGGCGAAGATGCGCTTCAGCGTGTCAGGGTGCGAGTTGCCCAGATTGGCTCGGCCTCTTTCTGGGAGAGTGTGTTCAAATGGAACCAATATCAAGTCTGGAGCCTGCAGATGGTGCCTGGAGCCTTCATGAGGTTTGCTGCAGGCCTTTGGCCTTGCAGTTTTGTGTTTCGTTGAGCAAGACCTGGAATCGTGCAGTTTCAGTCGAAACGCCTCACCCCTTCCAAGCACATCACCCCCCCGATAAGCAAGACCTGGAAGCATGCAGTTTCAGTCGGCACGCCTCAGTCGAAACGCCTCACCCCTTCCAAGCACATCACCCCCCTGATAAGCAAGACCTGGAAGCATGCAGTTTCAGTCGAAACGCCTCACCCCTTCCAAGCAAATCACCCCCCGATAAGCAAAACCTGGAATCATGCAGTTTTCAGTCGAAACGCCTCACCCCTTCCAAGCACATCACCCCCCTGATAAGCAAGACCTGGAAGCATGCAGTTTCAGTCGAAACGCCTCACCCCTTCCAAGCAAATCACCCCCCGATAAGCAAAACCTGGAATCATGCAGTTTTCAGTCGAAACGCCTCACCCCTTCCAAGCACATCACCCCCCCGATAAGCAAGACCTGGAAGCATGCAGTTTCAGTCGAAACGCCTCAGTCGAAACGCCTCACCCCTTCCAAGCACATCACCCCCCCGATAAGCAAGACCTGGAAGCATGCATTTTTCAGTCGAAACGCCTCACCCCTTCCAAGCACATCACCCCCCGATAAGCAAGACTTGGAAGCATGCAGTTTCAGTCGAAACGCCTCACCCCTTCCAAGCACATCACCCCCCCGCCTCACCCCTTCCAAGCGCATCAGCCCCTGCCCCGATAAGCAAAACCTGGAATCGTGCGGTTTCAGTCGAAACGCCTCACCCCTTCCAAGCACATCACCCCCCGATAAGCAAAACCTGGAATCATGCATTTTTCAGTCGAAACGCTTCACCCCTTCCAAGCACATCCCCCCCCGACAAATTTGCATTTTCAATCGAGACTCCTCACCCGTTCCAAGCACATCACCCCCTGAGAAGCAAAAAAAAGGTGTGCGCGATGGAACCAAAATCAACTCTGGAGCCTGCAGATGGTGCCTGGAACCTTCATGAGGTTAGACCGTTGGCAGATGGGCGACAGTATGCTGGCAGCTGAGGTGCGCAAGGTGCGGTGAATGTGGGCTGCATGCCTGTATGTTGCCTACACACTGCGCAGGCAGGAGGTGCAAGGGCTCCATGCATACAGGTGGCTATAGTGGCACTTGATGGTGGGATCTCGTGCCCAGGGTCCCAAACATTGCCAAAGCAGTGTATCCAACTCGACAAGAATGTCCTCGGAGTTGATAACAACCATAGGGTCGAGAGTTCATGCATAGCTTGAGGGTTAGGCTTTACGAGGGGTTCTTTGATGGAGTTCAGTGCATCGGGGACCCTCAACATTGCCTGTGCTTCTGTGAGGCGGATGCATGTCCGGTTCTAAATTTTTTGGGGACCCTGATCTCGTGAATTCCCAAGTTGCCCAAAAGCTCATGAAGACACCAATGAATGGGCCCAAGCCAAGCAACATCCAGCTTACGGCTTCTGGATGTAGGCCGCCGGCACGTGCTTGCTGTTCCTGACGTGCACAAGCTCACTGCTGCAATCTTCATGTCAGGGAACATGCAGCACACCTGCACCCCTTGATGTGAAGCCATGTCAAGGGACGGGTCACCGCGGCTGGACTGGTCCAGGGAGGCCTTCCTGGCCCAATGAAACTGGAGGGAGTCTGCGCGGATGACACGTTGGTGTAGCCCAGCTGCTCCTTCCAGCCCTGGTAGATCTGGTCTACATCTTTCTGGGTGCTGAGGAAGGTCTGGGTCTTGGCGGACTCGAGCTGTCCGGATTTCCAGGCCTTCAACTGCTGGTGGTGGAAGGAGCCGCAAGGAGTCCAAATCACGTTCAAGGGGCCCAAGTTCTGGAAGGCTGGAAGCCGCAGGGCATTCATGCCACCGATGATGGGAGCGGTCTGCTTCATGCCCTTCCACTGCTGGTGGATCTGGTGGTAGTGGGGGCCATCTGCCAGCCTTATTGACTAGCACGACGAAAGATTCATGCAGAAGTCTGAAACATTCCGAGCGCCTGTTTTTATAGTCCCCAAAAATCCCAAGAATCGAGGGCAACAGCATGTACATCTTATCATGCCCCACACATCCCAAGCGAACCAAAGGCAAAAAGATGTAGGCGACAAACTGAGCACTTCACTTCACCATGCGCCGCACATGCAAAGAACCAAAGGCAGCAACTTTACTATGTCCACACATCTCATTCAGAAGACCCCGAGAGCACTCAAAGACCATCCCGACGGCACTCCAAGACCATTCCAAGACGTCAAGAGCAATCCACGGCCACAAGCAACGACGGCTCTAGACTAGGGCGGACACAGGCGTCTCTGCCACGTTGTGGGACACGTGTGCAAGCCGCCAAAAATCACGGGACTTAAGCGGGAGCACGTTTCTGGAGTAATTACATGGCGCTTCCTTGCAGCCCTGAGCTCTCGATACAATCAAGAAACCGTGATGATTCTGTACCTTGTGGACTTGGGCCCGAGATGGTGAGCTAAATATGCTGAATGTTCACAAGATTTCACAAGCCCACCTAGGCCCTAGGCGGCCCAACAAGTATTCTTGCGTCTAAGCGGCTGAACCAGTATGAAAGTGGAGGGAGGCGGCAGCACTCTTGGGCCCAATCTGGAAGCATCCACTCAAAGTGTGGGCCATTACCGAGATGCGCGAAGGCCAAAGCATCCATCGTCATTTGGAACGACTCCGCCAAGTCAGCGGGAATCTCGATCTGGCACGGTCCCAAAAAATATGGCAATCACACATAGAAGAAGCCCTAGCCAGTGGGGTGGAACTGGGCCAGGAGAGGTGGGTGGGCTAGACCCAGGACAGTTCTCTCTCCGCTGACCGTACGAACGTAAACGCCACGCTTGCAGGATAGTTCTCGAGCACGGGCACTACACAAAAAGGACATGCCCTCTCATTAAGGAGGTTCAGATGAAGTACAACATCCATGCGTCTGCACACGCCGACATCCTGGCCTGCAGCATGACGGCAACAGGATAGCACACACAGCGCTGAGCCCAGACACTGCGGTGGCAGTTGAGCTCTATTTGTTCAAATTTGAGAGTCTGGCGGCGTAAAACGTGTCCGAAGTATTGACGTTGAAAGATCGCAAAATGCCGGTGGGAGATGGACTCAGTCGTTTCTGACACATCCTTCCACACATCTCCGTGAAATTCCTTGACAGATTCTTTCAACTACGACATGCTCCTGCTTCAACATGATTCGCCCACGGAGCTATTTGCCAACTCGGGATGATGTGCCTTTTTCCGACGTTTTTCCGAACATAGAACTTGGGGAAGGGGGATGGAAGGGGGATGTCTGCATGGGGGAATCTTTCCAGGTTGAACGGGGAAGAATGATGATTCAAAAATCTTTCTGACCAGCATGGAGTTCCAAATCGGGATTTGGGGGTTGAAGACTCCCTCTCGAATGTGTGACAAATCTGCAGAACCAGACATCAGATGTGTCGACGAACGGTTTCGTACAAGTTGTGCTCCAGTGACAGTACGATTGCCTAGCCTTTGCTTTCAATTGCCTGGCCTCTTCGGCCAGGCCTACGTTGGGAACAAGAGGACTTGCATCCAACCCTTCATGACAGAAACTTCGTCCAGGCCAAACGCGTACTTGTAGGTCAGCTGAGTCAACTTCCTTGAGCAAGTCAATCAACTCTGCCTTGACAGACTCGGGCAACGACAAAAGCCACATCCATGAGCACTTAAACTGACTTTCAGTTAATGCCATGCTTGCAGAGAACTCTGACGCAACATATGCAGTTTGAATACGGGCGCACACCAGGAACACACTTTTGCAAACACAGCGGGTATGTACACTATACAAAACATGCTGCATATTGGGTTTCCCTAAACGTGCGTGTTTGCTACGGCATGTGCTCAAGCTTTACACAATAAACGAGGGGGTATTCTCACCCGTCTTATCTATTGACACATGCCGGGATTCTATACACTGAAAACGTGCAGATGACACCATTCTGGGCACTCTACTAGTGCGCGATTTCCGGGCTCTCTACTAGTTCGCAATTTCGATGACATATCTAATTAAGCTGCCATTGACGGCTCAGCACACCTGCAAAATGCAGTCAATCTCCGCTTGGGATTTCTCCTTTCCTGAGCTTTTTCGCTGGATCACTCAGAATGACCTTCCCTTCCTGCATCATACGGAAGAGCTGATGTGGGCGCATACTCTTCGTGAGTGCGTCAGCTACCTGGGTGGCAGTGTCTGTCCACCTCAGCTTGTCACCGTGGGGCTTGTACAGCTCGTGGGTCTTGACGTCCTCACACCACAGCTGTTGCCTCATTGATTCCAACTCGATGGCCAATCTTTTGTCTGTTACTTTGTTTCCATGGCATGTGCCCAGATGGTCAGTGAGACTGCGACAGTCACTCACCCACTCGTGTCGCATATGCTTTTGCGACTCTTCCAGCCAGTTCTTCAACACTGGCAACTGACCTCTGAGTTCACAGAGAATAGCGCGGATGCGATCCCCTGCCTCGACTGCTCCTTGCATCCCGTAGGTTTCTGCCTGCAATGTACTTCGGCATACGCGGCGGATGGTGGTGGAAGCGTAACCAATGATGTGAGCCACATGGGTATTCGTGTCTACCATGCTCTCTGCCGTGATGTAGTGGATGCGACCCTGCTGGCTTCTGAAACCTGGTTCTCCAGCGAACGAAGCATCACTGAAACTCACCACGCATGCTTCCTTCCATGTAAACAATCCGGCAGGGTAGTTCATGGATATTGACATGTCTGCTCTTGCAAGATCTACAACCTTGTTTGCATCTCTTAGATCTGCTACTGTGGCCTTCGAAATACAACGCTGGAGACAATTGACCCTGTAGCAGAGGTCTGGTCTGGAGTACCTCGCTACCCAGGCTAAAGATCCGACTACGCTCCTAAGAGAGGTGATTTCCTGATCTGTTATCTTCTCTGAGCCCTTCCTATGCTGCTCCACAGAGATATGCCGGATCAGTCGTGTGTTATCCTCCGTGTCGATGGATACATTGTACTCACTGTCCTGTCTGAAACGCCGACCGCAATATCGGAACTCGCCTTCCTCTATCTTTCCTAGCTCAAAGTGGGATAATACCCTGTCCATTAGCTTTTTGCCCTCGTCTGTATGGGCCCACAGCAGATCATCGACATGCGTCCCCAGCATGACTGCTGGTATCCCATCAGTGCCAGGGACGTAGTAGAGTCCAGGGCCGATCTTGGACATCTTCAGCCCTTCTTGTCGAGCAACCTTGCTGAGCCGCACGAAGAATCCACGTCCTGCATCCATGGTTCCATACACTGGAAGACGGCATAGCAACATTGCCTCAGGGTCCACACCTGGCAGGCCTCCTCTAGGCTGCTTCATGAGGATCACGCGTTCGAGAGGTTCCGATTGAAAGTACGCCGAGGACACGTCTCCGCAGTACAATCGTAGGCGATGACAAGCCGCATAACTCGCGATCATGCAGTGTGTTTCGGCTTCCGCCGTCGGAGAGTCGCATCGCAGTTGGCTTTTGTCTACGTCCTCAAAATTTCCGCACGAAACTAGTCTGCTGCGGAATTTGGGAGTGTAAGCCTCAGTGCCCTTTAGATGTTCGTGTTTATCAACATCCACCCATTGGGATGGCACCGGCTTGTGGCCCTCTTGCAAAAGTTTGCCCAGCAACTCACCTTGGATAGGGACTGCGGCATTCCATGTCTGGTATTTCTTCCACTCGTCGCCGCGTGCACCCAAGATTCCATCACGCGTTCTCTCATCCACATCTCTGATGTCGAGTTTCTTGGGCTTCTTACCCTGAGCTGCTTCCTCTGCGATCGCGGTCTTGGCAAACCTCTCCGTCATGAAGGCGATGTAGCCTGCATCCGAGACTGGTGCATCCGGCAGCGATGACAGGTCGGTCGAACCGAAGAGCTTTTGTTTGAAGCATGTAAATCCTGTCCACTCACGACTGTCTTTCGAGTCCGCCTCTCGGATCATTCCCCATTCGTCTTCTACTGTCTGTTTGGTTCCATCTGCAAACGTCTTGTAAGTGCTTCTGGAATAGCTGATTTCATCGATGCTGCCTGGGAAATCACTTTCATCGGGGGTATAGAGCATTACGCGGGGCTTCTTGTGTACACGGATGAAGTGGCCTTTCATTACCTGCCAGTAGTCTTCCGATCCATCATGCGATGTCGCCTCATTTATAGCTTGTTCCCAACTGCTAGGACTCATTTCCTCTGCAACATCCGAATCCTCATCAATCTCAACCCCGTTTCTGTAGCTCAAGTATCCGATGTCCTTCATCAGGGCCTCTAGCGGCTCAGTGTGGAAACCGAGCAACTTCAATGCTTTCTTCTGTTCCTTGTCCAGGCTGGCGTAACCTCTGCTGGCGTAAGTGGATATGGACCAACGCTCTCCCTCAAACGGCATTGTTGCATGAGGTTGATCAGGGCCGAAGGCAACCATTTTGTGCCTGCTTTCCAACAATCTACCCGCGCGGCCTTCATACTCTGCGTGCTTTCCACGAGCACTCGAGTCCCTGACCCACAATTCTCCTCCTGTGAAAGGACCTAGGCTTGTGAGCTGGTTCATGGAGCCGGGCAGGTTGTTGGAGTCCTTGTGCAAACTTGCTTCCGTGTTGAAATTTACCACGAAGCTCGACCACCCTTCGGTTGCACCCTTTGCCTTCAAGTACTCATTCACATACCTCACAAACCATACCTGTTCCATGGTGGCATTCGTCAAACCTGCGAACGGTCCACGCGCATATGAAATCAGGCTGTAGCTTCTCCCGGATTTTGTCGCCTCTCGTTCCCCCTTCCGTTGCCTCATCTTTGTCGCCCTCAGGATTTCTAAGCAAGTACCTGGCCTGAAATCACCCCTGTCCAGCGCTTCCTTGGCCATCTGCTCTGCTTGTGACATGGCAATCTCCTCCACGGCAAATGCTTCATTGTCTTCGCCCGTCTTCTCTCACAAAAGTTGGGGTTTTGTATGAAAGAATAGGAACTCAATCTGCTTGAGATTTCTTCCTCATGATTGGAATAAGCTTCATCGCAAAGGTCTATCTTGTGAGATCACGAAAATAATTTCATCTTCTATGTACACATGTGAAACCTAATCCCATATATGTGTTAAAGATTCATCCAGTTACACTGACGCGCTTTTTCTTCAGTCGTGGGGCAAGCATGCACAGGATGCGATCAGGTTTCGCGATTTCCTGCTCTCCCGAAATGCCCCCCCATACCCAAGATTGATACGGGTGGGTGGGAGGGACAAAAATTTTCTCTCAGCCCGAGCTCGAGCAGCTGTGAACATGAACGGGCCAACTGTTGATTCAAGCATGCAGCAAGTCACATGGCTAAAAATAACGTTCCTGATGCTGAGGAAAATTCGTTTAAAACTCGAAACACTTTCCGCAACTCAAAAAGGTCGCAAAAAGGATTATTAAAAACCCCGTGCTCGAAGGAAGAGCACTACAACTTTAGTTTGAGAGAGAAATGTCAGGCGAGCTGAAATTTTCCCTCTCACAAAAGTTGGGGTTTTGTATGAAAGAATAGGAACTCAATCTGCTTGAGATTTCTTCCTCATGATTGGAATAAGCTTCATCGCAAAGGTCTATCTTGTGAGATCACGAAAATAATTTCATCTTCTATGTACACATGTGAAACCTAATCCCATATATGTGTTAAAGATTCATCCAGTTACACTGACGCGCTTTTTCTTCAGTCGTGGGGCAAGCATGCACAGGATGCGATCAGGTTTCGCGATTTCCTGCTCTCCCGAAATGCCCCCTTTTTAAGAGAGCTATCAGGTAGTTTCGAATGCTTGCCGAATCCATGGAAAAGACTGACATGCGACAGCTCCTGAAATCTTCAGAGCCTCCTCAGGCTTTCCCCGAGAAGGCCCATCAGCGATGTTCGAGTAACTCGGCACACGACATATCCAGGTATGACTTGGATCGGCATCCTCAGCAGCGGCGAAGCTTCTGATCAAGGTGTCCATCGTGTGGGACTTCGAACGGCCTTTAATGAGCCCGAATCGACAACCTTCATTGTCTGTCCAAATGATCACTCGACGTCCTGAAAGGCGATGGGCCAAGTGTATCCGCATGGCCACGACAGCGTAGGTTTCGATTTGTCCAATCAAGTGGTCACCGTCGGTCTGTAGGAGCGATTCTACCATGTCCTTTGGCATCTCGCCTCCAAAGACCTCTGCCGAACCATCGTGCGCGTCGAAAAGCACAGCCCCAACTCCGGCTACACCTTTTTCCCAGCTGCCATCTGTAAAGAGATGCACCGGAGAACTCGGCATATCTGCTTTGAGCTGTAGGGGCCTCGACGACTCCAGTGCAGTTATAGCGCGTTGACATAGCAGTCTAACCGCAACAGGAGAAGGGTGATGTCCATGATGCACTATGGCGTTCAAATCTTCACAAACATAACGCAAAGTCCGGCCCCCGAAGAACCCAGCTGCGTACCGCAGGAGGCCCAGCAGGACTTGGCCCTCGTGGCGGCTAAGGACTGCTGACTGCTTGATCTCACGAAGGCGCTCAAGGAGTCGGTCAACCCGGCCAAGCTTGTTAGCCACTGTCAAGGTTCCCGAAGATATGCAAGAGATGTCGAGATGCAAGCCCAGCACGTCAAAGGACTTCGCAAAGGGGAGGCCTTTGTGACCCTCTCCAATTTCGGCATGTTTCCAACCAAGCAAGTGCAAAAACTTCGTGCATAGGAGGCCCACCTGTTCAGCATCTTCCGAAGGCACAAGGATTGGATAGTCGTCGAAGAAGTTTGCATGAGGGATCTCCAGCACGACGTTCAGTAAGAAGCTCAAGGCCCGAGCTATTCTTAAGAAGGCATAGACTGAAGCAGAGGCCCCAAAAACCAATGCTGAAGAAATGAAAAAGATTGGGCGGCCATCGGCATCACGCAGAAGCAGAACGCACAAGCTCCGATGTTGCTCACAGACTGCCATCTGTTTGTAAGCACCACTTAGATCAAGGCATCGGCCACTCCACTCTCTGGGAACGACTCCCGGCTTTCCCATCACGCGCTTTGCGATTTCCATGGCCAAAGAAATGCAGAAGTCGCCGTCCTGTAACTTTAGCTTCATGGTGCTGGTGAAAGTGCAGTTCAAGTCGGAATCGCAGGCATCGTCAATCGGTCTCAGTTTGCCTCCTTGTCGAACGCCAAACCTTCGCATCAAACTCCAATCTGTTCTCCCCAGATGCTCAGAAACTTCCGTTTCACTGCTGAAAGGCCCCTGAAGCCATCCAGCCTTCGCTTCGTCCATGGTCACCTTCAGCAGATCGCGTTCTAGCTCGGGATCGGAAGCCCGATTTTCCAAAAGTAGCGCTGCCCGTTTCAAGGGAGCGACTTGACGGAGCTCCGCTTCGGTAGACGTGGCAGGTTTCACTTTGACATCAAAGGCAGCAGGGCATTCGGACACACCCGACAACTTCACCCCCGACTTCAAAAGCTCGATTGCCTCCATGTCATCGAAATTGTGCTGTCGCAGCAAAGACTCCAGAAGTAGGATCCTCTTGCCTTGCATCACGGTCTGCATCCACGATGGCATCGCTGAGTGAAGTTTGCTTTCGTCTTGTTCCAACTTTTTGGAAAGGATCTCTGCTTTCATCAGTGCAAGTTTTCGACGAAGAAAGAGGGCTCGGCGATCAGCTACCATGTTGGCCTCAAGAGAAGCTTTCAGCTCCTTTGGGAGTTTGTTTTCGGAGTCAAGAGGGTGGCACACTTTCTTAGCAGCCTGGAACCATTCACAAGGATCCCTGTAGAAACCAACCTGGCAATCCTCACCCCTATCCAAACCAAGCCCCTCGCTGTCTGGGGAAGTCTCAGGAAGAGCCTCGGCGACCTCCCCCGAATCACCCCCTTGCACGGGAGGCGCGCCGAGGACCTTGCAACCGGATGAGGGAATTTGGCCGCGGGGCATGATGCGCACGAATTTATATTCGGAAACCAAGGGCTTATGCTTACGGGTTTGGCGTCCCACCGCGGAAAGAGACTGCAAGCGCGGGTCGGGGGCCTCGGTCGGGCCAGGGGAGACATGGCAAGCAGAAGCAAAGCATGCGGCCCAGCGAGCAGCCAACACAACAGGATACTGGGCCTCGAGGTGAGTGGACCACACCCAACCGCCAGCACGCCAGCTGACGCCCCAAGGTTCGTGCACATGACGGCCGCTGCAGCGGGCACGAAGGCTGCCAAAGGCAGCCCGGTTGCTGAGGAGCTTGGTGGACTTGGGACGAGCGCCACCGTGCTCACAAGCGTCGAAGATGATCTCATGCAAGTCACTGAACCAGCGGCGGACCTTGGGCGAAGCGTGCATTCGGACCTTCAAGGCCAGCACACTCCAGAACCACGAGTTCGAGGGGTTTTCAAGAGTGAAGACACAGTCGTGCTCAGCGCACCAAAGCAGGACATGAAAGACCAAGTCATAAAGACGATTGGCAGCGGCGAGGCGCAAACCATCAGGGCTGGCGGGGTCAATGTGAGGCAAGCCGAGGGGAAAGTCGGCGCTCCGAAGCGGCCGAGGGTCACGGAGGCCGAGGGCGCGTAACTTGGCCGGCAAGGGCCGCTCACGGGCCCGAGACGATGTGCCACAAGGGGGGCCTAGATGCACCGCGGCAGGCTTTTTGTCATGCAGCAAACGAAACAAGGCATCGCGGCCCATATCGGAAGCAAGGTCAAGGCGAACCGTGGGAACTTGAGGACGCCGGGGACAGTTATCAACAGCAACGGCCGTGAACCCGAGCCTCTGGGCGGCTCGAGCCAGGGTCGCGGACCCGGAGAAGACCTCGAGAAAGAGTTTGGGCGGGCCAAGGGTGGGCAAGGCGGATGAGGAGGGTAGGCGGAAGCCAATGTCACCCAGCCAGTCACGGTCGGCAAGGGGAAGCTTGGGACTATCCCGGGGGGTGAAGGCAATCAGCACAACCCTGCGGCCTTCCCAAGGCAAAACAGCATGGCGGTTCACGGCGGCATGAAGCAAGACTGGTCCGGCGGATACATCATGCAGACGCCCCCAAAAAGTGCCAGAAGCGTCTTCAAAGCGGTCAGCCCCTCCTTCGCATTCTTCCCAGATTTGGCCTTTGCGAAATCGGGTCAAGGGGATGACGAGGTTCCAGGAGGAGCGGTCATTGTTGCAGTCCACATGGAGTGGGCTTTGAACATCATCGAGCAAGACCAGGCTGGAAAAGGTGTGGTGAGGATTCACTTGGTGAACATAACGGCAAAAGAGAGCGGAGCTCTTTGGAAAAGACTTAGTATCTGTACGAATTCCGATCTGGGACCCGAACACCCAGGCACCGCAACCAAAGCTTCGGTGATGGAAGGCATCTCGTTTAGATGGATTTCTGGGCAAGAGGTCGAAAACTCGCAAAACATCAAAGGCTTCCAAGGTTGGCTTTCGAAGAAGTTGCTCGGCAAGGGCTTCGGGACCTAAGCCAACAGAGTTCGCCTCAAAAGGCACGGGCGTGACACAATGCGGGGAGAGCGGCGCAGGCTCCGGGGGAAGATCGGAGCCCCCCGCCCGGAGTCAAGACCCCTTTGTGCACAGATGGCCAGGGTGGTCGCCACCACACCCAGCCCTCCAACAGATGTGGAAACCACGGCCGCAACGGTTCTTGGAGTTAACTCGAAAGCGGCACCTTCCTTGGTTGAAGGCAAAGCAGACAGGCTTGTCGTTCACGCGGCTGACACAGCCGTCGGGCACTGTGAACTCCTTGCGAACCTCACCTTTAGACGACTTGCCCTTCCCCTTACCTTTCCCTTTATCGCCCTTCTCACCGCCTTTGGGGTCATCCCATTTGCGCTTGCCTGGCCAGGGGGCAGAAGGAGGAGGAGTAGGGAGAGCGTTAAGGTACTGCAAAACCTCTTGCGACTCGGACAACAGCTTGATCTGGGTTTCCAAAGGCTTCTCACGGCCGGGCTCGCCGGCAAGTTTTCCAAGGAGCGCATGCGAAGCCAGCGTGAACAGGTGCCTGTCGGCAGCAATAAGTTGATGAGTGGTTACTTTGGAGTAACCATTGGGCACGGGCCTCATCAAGGCAAGGAAGCATTTGTGACACCACTCCTCAAGCACCTGAAAGCTGCACAAGCCGGCGAGATCATATGCCAGCGAGCGACGAGTCCAAGCATTGCGCAGAGCTAAGTCAGTGTGCGTGTCACAAGTGGCAGATTCGGCTTTGCTCGCCATCTTCAAGTTCCCCTCGCCATCAACCACCACTTGCTGGTCTTTCTTCAACATCTGAGCTTCCTGGGCACGGCTGATGATGCGATAGGCTGGCAAGTACTGGAGGACTCCATCCTCGAGTTGTTTGACAAGAGTGTCCACAACGGAATGAGCTGGCAAGGTTTCAGGCGAAAGAATGAGGCCCGTGACACGCTTCTTCAAGGCCTCCTGGCGGGCCAAGCGCTCCGCATTGGGCATAGCACGAACCGCAGCTGTGTCAGCGGCAGGTTCCACGCGTGCCTTCATGTCAGCCACGCTTAGGTTCTGGGCTTCAAACATCAAACGTCTCACCTTAGAGGACTGATCAGGCGGGAAGTCATGTGGAAAAATGTTTCCCATCCATCGCTTCACATCGGCTTCATCCAATTGTGTCGGCGTGGTAGACACAGCAAAAGCCAAGGTTCCGAAGCTCTTGAATCCCGCATCGACAAGAGTGCGAATGGTGGACTCGCTGAGTTTGACCTTCTGGCAACGCTCCAAAAACCAGGCCTCGCTATCCACTGCAATCCCCGCCATGGCTCGACACCTAGCAAGTCGGGACGATCTCGCTCCTTGTCAGGTTGAAGCCTAAAGATCGACTTCGGACAAGTAAGATGGGTATTGCAACGCAGTCAAACGTGTCCGCAGTTTCCCCGAGCAGAAGCCCATGCTTTTATCATGACTGTGATTCCGAAGTGCTCTGACGGTGAACGAAGCCTCGGCTCTCACAGCTGGGTGATTCTCGATAAAGGCTTCGAGTCAGCTGGAGTAGGCTCAACTTGCTCTCCCCAAAGATCTCGACTTGCGTTCGAGTGGGAGCAACATCACCGATTGTCAGACTTCGGTGCGACGCCTGAGATTGGCCAGAAGGATGTACCGTCTGTGCTGTTCACAAGGACAGATGCACTCGTTTTCCTTCAAGATTTCGGTCACTCTGCAGCCTCCAAAATGTGCCGGCATTGTTTACAGGGGTCAGGGTCCTCAAAATAGACCCCCGCTTCACGGAAAGGAATATGGTTCCTCGAGAGAGGTCGGCCACACCACAAGTTGGCTTGATCCTTCAAACAATGCGTTATGCCGGACACTGTGTGCACTACAAGAGAATCCTCAGAAACATTCGGCCCAAAAGGGGCCCTCTCTAAGCCTCCTCCACCGCGGCCTGGAGCCTCAGAAGCTTCAGAGCTCTGTGAAGACGGGGGGTCCTCGAACTCGTCAAAATCGTGTCGTGGCACAGGCGCCTCGGGTTCCGGAGCAATGACGTCCTGGGCGGCACCTGGTCGCTCCGCTGCAGCCACTTGCACCACCCGATCAACGTCAGACAAGTCAGGGTCATAGTCTCCCGCGCGGATGGCTTCGAACATCGCCATGACTCGCCCGTACAAAAGGGTGTACTGCTGCCGGGCGTAGGTCGCCGGTGATTTCTCCTTTGGAGCAATGTGGTGTCCAAGAAGGCGCTTTTCCGCTCCACTGAATTTTGGGCGAGGGCAGCGGCCCGCCCAAGATGTCAAAGTGGCCTTCAACGAATGCGTCGCCCTCTGCATGGCTTGGTCTTGATCGATTCCCTTCAAAATCAGAAAGTCCTGCAGGTAGCTGGTCGCCTCGACGCTCCCCATCTGAACAGAGCTCCAGCGGTTTTGGCTCTCGAGGCGTGACGGCAGCGCAAAGTTCTCAAGGGAGAGGCCTTCATGTTCACGAGCCTCCAGCCAAGCTTTCGCCCAATTGTTGCCAGACAACCCACAGCCGAGGGCTGCGTAGGGAAGCAGCCGGGTTTTTGCCTCCTTAGAGACAGTCGTCTTGGATGTCAAGCCTGATGCAACAACTAAGATCACGCCGTCGGACTCCTGAATTGAAATCTCCTTGAGGTTCTGAGAATCGCTCCATCTGTCAGCCGAATGCGCACAAAACAGCAGCTGTCCACAAATGCACGCAAGTACTGGTCCAGTTTCCACACAGAATGCTTCCAATGCCATCAACATGGGAACCGTCAGTTCAGGTTTCTGTTGCAGAGGACGCTTCATCAAATGTAGGTCCCGGCTTATGCCAAGCACCCGGCTGGAGAGGACTGTTTCAGGCTCCATGTGCAGCAACTTGGCGACCCCGTGCACAAAGCGAAGGCCTTCCACAAAATGCGTCATGCTGGTCGGCCTGGCTCCTGAGTCACGCAAGAAGTTTGCATACATGTATATGGTCGGCTCATCGACTGCAAGAGGGCTGTCTATGCTCTCTGTTGTGCACCAGGAAAAATACCTCAGGAGGGACCCACCTCGCTTTGAGATTGTCCTGGAAGCTTTAGTTCTGAAGGCATCCGAAAAAGACTTCTTGATGGCCTCCTCGTTTACATCTGCCCCGAGCAACGACAGCAAAGACCTTCCCAAGCTACTCACCTCTGGATCCCACAAGATGACCAGCCTCATCTTCTTAAGAGCAGCCGTTCGGATGTCTTCCTCCGACCGCTCCACTGTGATGCGTTTCAGGAACTTAACCGTCGTGGGTGGCACACACCTTCGTTTTGCTTCGTCATCGGATTCCTCTGGATCAAGAAAATCAATTGCACCAATAACTTGCAAAGGACTCGTTCCTCTCTCCCAGGAAAAACGCAAAGACGAAGATGTTTCCCATGAAAATCTCGGCCTGCTCTCAAAACGCTGTTGTGAAGTAGCCTCTACAGCTGCACGCTGGAAATCACCCAAGATTCGGTCATCTGGAAGAGGGACCAGAAGCGAAGCGTCATCGGATTCTTGAAAAGAATGGTTTGCCACACGCAAGGTGGCACTCAAGAAATCGTCTGTCTCCAAGTCACGACAGGCGTCATACCAAGCAGCTTCAGAAATTGAAGTAGGTGCACACGACGAAGGCGGTATGCGTGTGCCGAATACAGGCTCTCTGCCCTGAACCCAGCCTGGGTCGACCCAACCCTCGTCGTCCCCTGGAACCCCGGGCAAACCCTGAAAAGGCCTAGTGCAGTTGACCCAGTTGCGACTCTCCAAAGCCTCAGTATCTTCAAGGGCTCCCGACTCACCCCCTTGGAAAGAGCCCTGAAGAGAACGAACGAAAGACTGGGCTTGCTCATCAGCGGCACGCAAGTCACACTCGGTCTGGTGGACCACACCTGCGGGGCTGAACAAGAGCCAAGGGTCGAGATTATCGGGTTCGGAGGAAGGATTCGACATGTTGCAAGCGGCACCTTAGTTGGACAGCTGAAGAAGAAGGCGAACACACGTATGCGGGCGGGGGCCGGTGCAGGCAAGAGCAAGCCAATGAGGAGGGTTGAGAAACAAAAGGATCCTGGATCCTTCTCTGGTACTGACCAACACACCACAGAAAGAGCTCTCGAGGACGTATGAAAAGAGACTGGGAGGAGCGTCTAGCTGACGCTGAAGTGAAGCAGTATGAAAGGACCGAGGCCGGATGCAAACCGCCTGGAAAACGGGGGCTGGCGGCACAACAGGCCAGTCCCAACTGAGAGAGCTGCTCGTAGAGCTCGACTCGCTATCCATCCGCCGAGAGCTCACAGGCTCTCGGCTTGCACGACCCCTAAGGGGAGACCAATAGCACCTCGAACCTCTAGCACGGCACCCTTACAGGATTAGCGGAGGCTCAAAAGGGACAACAAAAATTTTCTCTCAGCCCGAGCTCGAGCAGCTGTGAACATGAACGGGCCAACTGTTGATTCAAGCATGCAGCAAGTCACATGGCTAAAAATAACGTTCATGATGCTGAGGAAAATTCGTTTAAAACTCGAAACACTTTCCGCAACTCAAAAAGGTCGCAAAAAGGATTATTAAAAACCCCGTGCTCGAAGGAAGAGCACTACAACTTTAGTTTGAGAGAGAAATGTCAGGCGAGCTGAAATTTTCCATCTATTGCTACCTTAGCCTCATCTTCCGAGTCACTGCTTGAACTCGAACTGGAACTCGAGCTCGCACCAATCGGGGCATCCTCGGCTTACTTCACCACGATCTTCCGCTTGTTTGGGTCCCGCGTACTTCCTGCTTCGGGCGAATCTGGCGGTTGTCTAGATGGCTGAGGCTTTCGAGGGTCCTCTGAGCTATCTGCTTCAGGCGAATTTTTCTGCAGTTCCGAGACCTCCAGCGGTTCTCTAGCATCAATAAACCCTTGCTTCCCTCGAGGTCCTTCTGTCAAACTCTCAGGTAAGATCGGGATCCCTTTCAACATGCAATGGGACATCACTTCCTCCTCGGACGCAGGACGCAAGGAATGCGCTGAGCACAAGATGGGAATGCCTGCATGCACCACCCATACCGATTCCGAATTTTCTTTGCCGATAACCCTCGCTACCGAGCTCCATTTAGTCCCACCAGTCTGCATGTCCCGCCTGTACACTACAAAATCACCAGGCAAATAATCTTCACGGATAGCGACAGCATTGCGGGTGAGGGCTTTTTGGACTCTTCGGCTGCAATCTAGGTGAATCATCGCGCGCTTGGCGTTCATCCTCATCTGATGTCTCTGGGCGAACTCGCTGTCCTTGCTGTGCCTCGCCTCTAAGGCACCCAAGTCTGCCCATCCATCCTCATGAGTGAGGACACCAGGTTCGGTCGGATTGCGACCTGTGATCCACTGTTGAGGACTATAGCCCCCAGAGTTGACCATAGCATTCTTGATGGCCACTACTTCTTGCACAGCCCGTCTGACCTCCGTGATTCCGCGCACCGGCGTTTCATGGATCACTTTGCGAACTATGGCCTTTGCTAGGCCCCCATGTCTTTCGACTTTTCCTAGTTGCCATGGAGCCTCAGTAGGAGCATATTCAGGTCGATTCCTTTCTCTGCGGCCCACTTGAAGAGCAACCCCCGGTTGTGGGTGCCCCTATCGGCCATTAAGACCTTCGGGGGTCCCAACCAGGTTACCCAGCGTTGTATTGCCTCCAAACACATCTCCGCACTCGGCGGCCCCTGATGCTCCTTCGACACTGGGCGTGGAAACCAGAGGCTAGGTCGACCATATTCATGCACTGAAATCGCTGTTTGTCAGAATCAACCACCTCAAGGATGTCAACTCCAAGTGCATCTCCAACCTGGTACTCCTTCGTTCCAGACCCCACCGGATGCCCTTTCGGCTTCCCGGAGGTTTTGATGCATGTATCGCATCGCACAAGCTTGGCAGCCTGCACGAATTCCTTTGAAGCACCTCCTGCCTTCAAGATCGCTTCGAGGGTCCTAGGAGCAGGGCGGTTGAACTGCCTGTGCAATCGACGAATCGCCACTCAAACCTTTTGCGGCAGCTTGCACCACAATGCTCTCCTCTCTTGCTCGTTTTTGGGCACTCCTGGAAGGGGAAGTGATTCTAGCCATGCTCTCTCACGTTCCTCGGGTGTCATGGGCGGCTTCATGGCTTGCTCAACCAATCTCTCCTGTTCTTCCCTTACCTGATCTTCTTCAACTCCTCCTGAAGATACCCCTTCTAGATCTCCAACACCTCCGGCGATTTCAACATCTGACCCTTCGGGTGTGTCAGGCTCGTAATCAGGCACATCGTCCAAAGCGCCACCTGTGGCCGCAACCATCGCGCTCGACATCATCTCGAGGTACGCTTCATCAGCAATGGTCTTCAAGAGATCTACGAACTTATGCTGATTTGTGTCCTGATATGCTCTGGGTGTGTAACCATCACCCTCAAACCACACGCAGATGTCCTTTCCAATGGTGCGGGCCAACGGTCCAACGCACACCATATCCGCATCTCCCTCACACTCATGGGTGTACACTCCACAGTAAGGCTGTTGAAAAACGTGGTAAACATCATGGCTCACTTTTCCTACCACGCTCTAAAGGCAAAACAACTTTTCTCGCTTTCGACTCTTGAGCCTAAGCCTCCGGTGTCAAACTCGTTCTGCTCAGACTCAACATGCCTTAGGGCATTTGGTGTCTTTCCTACTGCACCCATTCACTGTACCTGGATACATGCTGTACACTTAACACCCCGCCTCGGAACAGATCGAAGGCTTTAGGGCGTTCTCTTTCCTGCAGTGATTCTCACTGCTGTGCCAAAAGACGAAGAGCTGTTTCGGACTTCAAGTGTACTGAACTGGGGACATTCGTCTCCTCTAGTCCAAGGTCTTTTACCCAGTTCTTTCTGCTTTGTTTCTTGAAACATGCATAAACTCCTAACCTTGAATTTCTAGTTACACGGGCTTGTCTTAGAGTCCTCATCTTGTGAGTCTCAGCCCTGTGGCCAGCCTATGGCTCTTGTGTGGTCTTCTCTTTTACCTAACCATCTTCTTTCTTCAACTGTTCTTGCCTCTACCTGGCTGCACCTTACACTCCTAGTCCTGCTTCGTGAAACTCTTCGTGAAACTACTTTCTTCTTGGTGAAACTCGTGTGAATATCACAAGGCGTATTGGGGTCCTTGCTTATTCAAAAACATTCGTTGTACCTACTTTGTACTTCGTGCAATGTTCGGGGTGCTCGAACTTCTATGTACACAGCTTCAGAAAATCTATACATGCTTCACGCTGCGTTCAGTCGTCACCCTTCTCGATGCTTCTTGCTGGCTTCTTCTTTTCACCAGCCTTTCTTGCCTCCACCACCATACTTCCATTTCCCTTTGCCTTGGTACTTCCCCTTTGGGGCGTAGTGGTAGTAGGCGTAGTCTGGCTCCCAGTAGTTCTGGCTCCAACCGTCGTCGGCGTACCAGTCCTGCTGCTGGTGCCAACTTTCTTGCTGCCAGTCTTCTTGCTCTCGTTCTCTTCGGCCTCGTCCTTCTTGCTGCTGCGGCTCATCTCTCTCTCTTCTTATTTCTGTGGGGCTCTCCCACCTTCCTGTCTTCTTGAAGTGCTTGGTCACGAGGTTCCAGTCTTCGGCACCTTTGATTCGCGCTCCTTTCACCTGCGCTGATCCTTTCTGATCGAGCCGAATTGCTCGATACTCATTCGTGTCTTTGCAATACTCCCAAATCCAACCACAATCTGTAAACGTGACCACATTCCATTTGCCCTTTGTGTTCTTGCTACCTTTCTCTCCTCTCTGCGGTGGTTCTCGGTACTGCTCTTCTTCTTTCTCCTTTCTCTCTTCTTCTGTTCCTGCTGCTCCTCCTTCTTCTTTTCCTTCTTCGCTCGACTCTGCAACGTCGGGCGGTGGCGTGTATCCTTTCTTTGTCCACCAGTTTGGATCATACCACTGGCCTTTGATCCTGACCCACAATGCTCCTTTGTGGATCTGCCACACATTGCCTTCTGCATCCTTCTTTCCTTCGCTTGTGGTGGCCTGGGGAAATCTCAGCTTCCTCAGCTTGTGGTGGCCTGGGAAATCTCAGCTTCCTCAGCTTGTGGTGGCCTGGCAAATCTCAGCTTCCTCAGCTTGTGGTGGCCTGGCAAATCTCAGCTTCCTCGGCTTGTGGTGGCCTGGCAAATCCCTGCTCCTAGTGTGGGCTTTTCATCTTCAGATCCTGAATCTTCAACTTCAACGACTTCAATCTCCTTCATTCTTGCTCTTTCCTTCTCTGCCTCAATCTCCGCTTGTGTCTTTCGTTCCTGTGCTTCCTTCAACTCCTTCTTTGCCTTCTCCTTCTCTTCCTTCGTCGCTTCTTGGGCTTCCTGCTCCTTTCTTCTCATTTCCTCATAGGCCTCTAACTTTGCTCTTTGCTTCTTCGCCTTCTCCTTCGCGATTGCCTCGTTCCTTTCATCTTCCTTCTCCTGTGCTTCCTTCTCCTCCTGTGCTTTCCTTTCCTGTGCTTCCTTCTCCTCTTGTGCTTTCCTCTCTTGTGCTTCCTTCTCCTCTTGGGCCTTCCTTTCTTGTGCTTCTTTCTCCTCTTGTGCCTTCTTCTCCTTTGCCTTCTTCTTCTCCTCTTGTGCTTTCCTTTCCTGTGCTTCCTTCTCCTCCTGTGCTTTCCTTTCCTGTGCTTCCTTTTCCTCTTGTGCTTTCCTCTCTTGTGCTGCCTTCTCCTGGGCGTCTTTCTCCTCCTGGGCCTTCTTTGCCTGCTCCTTTTGTCTCATTGCTTCGGCTTTCTTGTCTGTCTCCTCTTTCCTCCTTTGTCGTTCTGCTGCTTCAATCTTCTCCTCGTTGGCTTTCCTGATCTCTGCATTGATCCTGTCTTCCTCCTCTCTTCTTTGTTCTGCTGCTTCTAGCTCTTCTGCTTCTCTCTTTCTCTCGTCTGCTTCTTTCTTCATGTGCTTCGTGATCATGTCGTAGTCCTTCTTCAACTGCTCTCTCACCTCTTTGGCATCTTGCTTGTACGCTTCTTTCTGCTTCTCTAACTCTTCCTTCTCTTTCTCCAAAGCTTTCTTCTCTGCTTCAGCTTCACTGAACTTCGCGACCACCTTCGCCTTCATAACAAATGCTTGGTCACGATCTTCTTCTGCTTCCTTCGCCTTCTCTTCTGCTTCTTCTCTCTTCAACTTTTCTTTCTCCAAGGCACGCTCTTGCTTCTCCATCTTCGCGATCAGCTCGTCGAACTTCATCTTCACGGTCTCGTCGTCTTCGAGGACACCTTGCGAGCTCTTCTCTTTGTCTTCTTCTTCTTTCTTCTTTGTGACTTCACCTTCAGGCTTCTTTTCTTTGGGCTTCTCTTCTTTCTCACCCTTCTTCTCTTTCTTCTGGTTCACTGCCAAGTAGACAATGATCGTCACCAGAACAACAATCACAGCCATGCACACGGGCACGAACATCTCAAGCTCAGGCATGCTCGTGAAAACGTGTGAAAACTTCATGCTGCTGTTGCTGCTGTGACCATGTAAAACTTCTTGTTCACCTTCTTGAAGTTCTTGAGGTGGCTCTTGAGCTGTAGAAAACGGACCAAACACAAAACTCATCAACTGCATGCAAAAATATCTTCGTGCTACAAAATCTCCTTCTTGCTGACCTGCAGATTCAACTGCAAAACCAAAAGCTGACAATAACGTCAAACCAAGTCTGCTTCCGGATACCTTTGTCAATCTTCTGACTGTAGCTGTGCTCTCTGCGGCCATTCGTTCTTCACGACCGATTGCTTCTCGATCATCATGAACTTGAAGGATGTTCAAAAGTAGCTTCATTCTCGATGCGTTGAGGGGCTTGGTCCCTAAGTCGGCAGGGTTGAAAACAGTGCTCACTGCCTTCACGCTGCATAGGCCGTTTCTGGTAACTTCTTGCAACCAGAGCATTCTCGTTGCTAAGTGCTTGATACGACCAACACCTTGCCGGTGCACAATGCCACGCGCTGCACTGCTGTCTGTGTACGCCTTCATTCGCGCTGCTTTGCCAGAAAGGAACTCTACGGCTTCTCGAATGCCAATTCCTTCTGCGACAGCACCAGTGAGTGCGTAGTACTCGGACTCGCCACTGGAAAGTGCCACAGTTTTCTGCGTTCTTGAGTAAGAAAACGCATACTAGCCGTCCAGGAAGATGACTCCTCCTGATACAGATTTCCGGCTGCTCTTGTTGCCGGCCCAGTCGGCGTCAGAAAATACTTCAACCAGGTGACTGCCACTCTCGATGCTCTTCTCGTTCTCATTCTCGGAATCTTGCTCCAAATTCTTGCTTCTTTGCAAGGTTGCCGTTCCAGGTCTCCCTGCTGTGTAGCAAACCGCATAGCCTGCAGTCTTCTTCAGATACAACACGCAATGCTCGAGCTCTTTCTGCTTCTTCTGCGTAGGAGCCTTCATTCCAGTTGCCAAATTTCGGACTGCATACTGGATGTCAGGACGATCTTGGGCAAGATATAGCAGTATACCGACACAACTTCGGTACACATTCTTCTTGTTCTCGTCCAGCTCTTTTGTCTCATCGGTGTTCTGCACATTTCCTGCTGCAGGGGTAGCTTTCTCTCTTCTCGATCCAAGGCGTAGCTTTTCAAGGAGCTTGGTGACATACTTGGTGTCAGGGCGGACAAACAACTTTCCGTCTTCATAGCTATACCTTCTCTTGAGAAAACGCACAGACTGCTTGGAAAATCCATTGCGATAATCTTCTTCTGTCAGAAAAGGTCCTTCTACTTGTAGCTTCACCTTCTTTGCTAAAGCTTCGAGGACGGGCTTCACCACTGCTGCTTTTCCTGCTACTTGAAGGTCATCGACATGTACGATGCAAACGGATACGACCTTGCCGTTCTTGATCAAGCGAAACAACGCTGGGTTCGCGATGCTTTTCTCATAGCCTTCTTGTTGCAAAAGTTCTGCGCAAAATTCGCTCCACAGAAGACTAGCATCTCTTTGTCCAGGAAGGACACGACCAAGACGCCAGCATTTGGCTTCCATTCCGTGTACTGCTTGACTTCCTTTTCCTCGTGGAATCTTGCAGTGTACAGGTCTCTTCTGGGGAACCTGCAAAAATGCATCTTTGATGTCAAGCGACCAAATACTCCATCGATTTGCCAATGCCAAAATTGGAATCAGCTTCGTCAACGACGGAGAGGTAGCTGGGCTGAACACATCTTCTCGCTTCGAGTTGTTATACTCTCTTGCTACCAGCCTTGCTCTTCTCTGCCAGCATCTTCGTGGCTTCAGAGCTTCATGAGGAACTTCTTGTTGCCCTTCAGGGATCTCGTTCTCGCAGATGACGTTTTCTGACTCCCGAAATCTCCAGTCGAAAACCAGCTTTGTTGTCAACCAAACAACTTCTTTGTTCTCTTCTTGCTCCATGGGCACCTCTTCTATGACACTCATCTTTGTCAATCTGGAAACTTCTTTTCCTGCTGCGGCATCGTCAAAGATCTCGAGGTCTTCTTCTGCGAGTTGAGGAGGTCCTGCTTCCTCTGAGAAGAAACTCTCTGGAAGGACTTGAACTTCTTCTTGTTGCTCTTCATCGCTCCATTCATCCTCTGTCTCAAAGTCACTAGCTTCACTGCCTGCAAAGCAATCTTCTTCTTCGTCCGACCTCTCATCATTGTCGGGCATCTTTCTGCTCTCATCACCGAAGACGATGCTCCAGGTCCAAACCTGGGAAGCTCGACTCTTGTTCTTGGGATCTTGCTTGGTGAACCAACACATTCGAAGTCTGGTCTGCTTTCTCGATCCATCTTTGCTTCTTCAGGAACTTCTCCTCCTTCATCTTCGTGATCGGAAACCATATCTGCCAGAGGATCATGCTCATCATGAACAAGCTCGAACTCTTCAAGCATTCCTTCTGCATCTCTCCTTGCTTTCTCCTCATCACTTGTTGGAGGATCAGAGGCGGCTTCGTCTGCAACTTCATCTTCAAGGCTCTTTCGTTCTTCACCTGCTGCAACTGCTGGAAGAACAATCTGCGGAGAAACCAATCTTTTCTGAGGTAGTACTCGGCTGCCAAGTGTGTTGTTCTTGATCGACCAAGTGAAAACGTTCACGCTGCTGATGGCCTTCGCGTCGTAAGCTTCACCAACTGGTCTCGCACTTCTTGATGCGTGAATGCCATCGCTCTGGAAAGTAAGCCACATTCCAGATTCAGTCTTGCCGAGGAACACTCCGAACGTCCACAAACGGTCACCTTTGCGCTTCGGTCTCAAGCGTTTCACCATAATCGTGCTTGCAAATGGTACGAGTTCTCCTCGATACGGTTGGCCTGTCATGAATTCATACGGCGTCTTTCCTGTTGCTGAGGACCGATGAAAACGGTTGAGTAGCCACGCAGAGTGTCGCATTGCCCACGACATCAGTGGGTGTTCATGGCTAAGAGGAAGTTCTGTCTTCACTCTGACCTCATCCAGGATACAATTCGCATGCCTTCTGACTGTTTGGACTGCACGCTCGGCCAAACCATTGCTTTCGTGATCATGGGGTACACTTGAAAGAAGTGTAGTGCTCAGGCCATGCGCTCCACGCATTTTCTGGAGTGCAATCTTCAAGCTTCTGCAAACACCCTCATTGTCTGCCTTCACATTGATTTCTGAGTACCCAAGCTGCAGTGTAGCTGTAGTCAACGCTTCGGTCATGTGCCTCAGCGCATCTGTGCCTCCTCTTCTTGCGACGGGCACGGCGACAAACCACTTGGACCATGCATCGTTCGCGATCAGCGTGACCATGGGCTGCGCCTCAGAGCTGCTCGTTGAGGTGTACGCAAAGTCGAAACAGAGTGTTGACTTGCTGCTCTCTTCAGCGGGGGAGCGAGTCAATTCGCTCTTCCGATGCTGATTTTCTTTCGCCCGAGTGGCGACGCAATGCTCACACCAGCCAGCAAATGGCAGGTGCGTCAGGTTGTGTAGCATCACTTCCTGCTCATTGGGGCGTTCTTCGCGCTTCCTCATCAGCGGCGCGACCTGCGCTTCATACTGCCTGCGCCCGAGGGCTAGGCTGTCTGCCGCTTCGCGCTCTTGAGCTGCGCGAGACAAGCGCTTCAGCATCTGTTCTTTGCTGCCACTGCTTGGTACTTCAAATTCACGACAAAGTTGACGTAAAATCTGCACGCTGCTATTCTTGCTGTACTCATAGCCATCGTAGGTGAACACAAGAGAATCTCGTTCAACTTCACCTCGAGGTGCTTCTTCCATCTGCACATCTTCTGGGAGGAAACTTTTCTTTTCTTCTTCAAGCTTCTGTCTCTTTGCCTCTTGCTCTTGTGCACTGCTTCTTCTATCTTCACGAACAGGTTCTTTGAGACGAAATCTGGTCTGACCATACCACGGCAAAGCGAATGCTTCTTCAGGAGGTTCTGTGTCTCTGCTCCAATCATCTTCGTCTTCATACAAATTCGTGGCATAGACACACTCGCCAATAGTGTATCTCCAGGACGTCAGATTCTCAATGTCCGTGGGCATTCCAGCTACGTTCTCAGGGTTGAACTTGTGGGTGCGCGGCGTGTTGTGGTACCGCACAAGTTCCGTACCAGCCTTCTCGATGCTCCACGTGTCGCTGGTTCTTGCTTCTTGTTCTTGGCGTTCATCTTTCTTCAAGGGGATGCCCAAGACATTCAGCGGGATAACTCGTGACGACAATGCTGTCACCACTTCAAATTCCCCGCCTGCGCTGATATCCTCAAACGGGTCCATCTTCTGCGCATACTTCTTGCACACTTCAACGGCTTTCCATGTACCATCTTCTGTCTTGATCATCGTGCTTCTGTACGGAAAATCCTCCGTACGGTACATGTCCGTGGGATCTTTGTACTTCGACTGCGCCGGGGAGTAGTGCACAACCACAATGCTGTCTGTATCATGCCAGCCAGGTTCTTGCTTTCTTGCTGCATCAGCTATGTGGGAGTTCAGCTGAATGACGGTGCGAACGTGTTCCTGCTCCAGGTTCACATAGGCTTCGCTCTCATACCTCTTTCCTGCTTGCAAGTAAGCATAAGTAGCCAGCGAGTTCTTGTGGTAGTGAACAGGGATGTCTGACATTCCGTCTGACAACATCAAGCCATCATCCTTCTTGACAATCTCCCAGCCATTCTTGAGTAGCTTTCCGACTGCCAACAAAGGATTGACCACATTCGCAACGATGAAGCATTCTTGCATCTTGACTGCTTCTTGCTTCGAGCTGAACATAGTCAAGTTGATTGCTCTCTTTCCTTTTACAGGAATCTTTCTTCCTTGTGCGTCTCTGATGCCTGAATCGTTCTTCTTCTTCACAGGCACTCCCTCTTTGCCAAGCCACAGAGGAATGAGGCTGACATCAGCGCCACTGTCCAAGATCACTTCTATCTTCTCATAAACAGGACTGCTTTCATAAAATGATTCTTGGACTGCACGGACACAAAGGTTGCAATCTTCTTCGTGCTCACAACCATCTTTCCACCACAACATCAAAGGATCATCTTCTTCTTGGTGCTCGTGTTCTTCTTCTTCTTGCTCTGCATCGCTAAGCTGAAATTCTTCAACACGTAGCACACGACCAAAATAGTCAATCTCAAGTTCTTCTTCTGCCTCCGTGTCGACTTCGAAAACTTCTGGATACTGTTGTGGAGGATCTCCAATGTGGATCATGGAGATTTGACGCACGGTCTTTGCTTGGTTCCTGCTGACGCTCGTCACGTTCGTGGTGCTTGACGTGCTTGGTGCTGCAGTAGAACTGGCTGCTGTGGTACTTTGCTGGTCGTCGTTCACGTTTCGAACATCACCAAAATCTCTCTGCTTCTGTCTGCATTGGGCTTCAAAGTGACCAGGCTTTCCACAGTAATGACAACACTGAGGACCAAAGCTTGCTTTTCCGCGTCCTTTTCCAAATCCACGACCAAATCCTTTTCCACGACCAAAACGACCGCGACCTCGACCACGACCTTTTCCTCTTCCTCGTCCTTTGGAGTTGTAGCCGTAGTCGTTGCCATACTTGCCTTTTCCTTTGGACTTTCCTTTCCTCCATTTTCCTTTGCCCTTTCCTTTGCCTTTGCTGAACTTTCCTTTTCCTTTTCCTTTGGATCTCCAGGGCCTTTTTCTATCATCTTTGTTCACGTTGCTGACATCCATGTCTGCTTGTCCACCGTGGTCGTTGCCGGCGTTGATCAAGTCAGTTGTGGTCCAGCGCGTGTTTTGCTCATAGGACAGGAGAAACTGACGAAGACTTGAATACTTTGTATCATCTCTCAAATTGAGCAACATGTGTTGTCGAAGTTGACCATCTTGCTGATTGAGGATAATTGAAATCTTCAAATCATCTTGCACCACATCTCCTGATGCCTTTTCATACTGCTCGATTGCTTCTTCGAATGCAAGGATGTTCTCCATGGTGGTCTTCTTGTTTTCAAACTTGTACTTCGTGAGGCTAGTCAGCAATCGAAGACTTCTACCACGAGTGTAGGGTTCATGTTCTTCGAGCAAAATTCTCCATGCTTCTAAACCATTCTCCTCTGTAATCTGCTTGATCGTTCTCAATGGGCGACCTTTCGTGTACGAAGTGAGGATCGTGTAGAGCTTCTTGCTAACGGCTTTGTGCTCGTCACTCAAGGTGGAAAACTCAACAGCTTCACTTCTCTTTGCTTCAACGGCTTCAATTCTTGCTAACATCTCTGGGTCCAACGCTCCAATCCAGGTTCGCATCTTGTGTCTGAATTCACTCCAGCCTTCATGCTCTTCTTTGAAACTGCTTGGGTTGAACACGTCGGGGGTCTTGATCATCTTGTGCAACTCGACATCTCCCTTCTCTCTTCTCTTTTCTCTTTCTGCTTGTGCTTGTTCTCGTGCTTCTTGATGCTCACGAAAATCTCGATGCATTTGACCCATATTGTTGATCATGCTTGCTGCCTCGTGGACCGCTGTGCTCGTTCTTGTAGCCACTTGTAGCATGTTGCGAAACATTTCTCTCATCTCGCCTTCACTGGCTGCTGCTGCGTTTTGAGCTGCTGTGCTTGCTTGCTGCTGCTGGGATGCTTGCTGCTGAACTGCGCTAACCAGGTCGTTTATCTGTTGGGTGTTCGTTGCTGTCTGCTGGGCCAAAGATTGCATTGCTTGCTCCATCTGAGCATTCATGGCTTCAGCTGCTTGCGTGTTTGTATACAGCAACACAATGAACATGAGCGTCTTCTTCTGAACACCACATGCACGAACTTCTTGATACCTGGCTCTCCTCGAAACTCTTCTCTTCAAACACTCTTTTCTTTTGCTTTGGATGGCACACATGTTGTACAGGCTGATCCAAGTAACCAAACCAATCGGGGTGCACATCACGATCATCAACACGAAAATAATTTCTTTCTGCTTGTGAAACATGACTGAGATCTCAGGGGCGTAGCTCGACTCAAGGCTTCGAAGGAATCTTCTTGTACCTTCATACCATCTTTTCACCTCAATCTTCAAATTCGTGATGTCGAAGTTTCTTGATGCTTCAAATCCTGCGATCATGTACTTCACAATCTCGAGGTTGTAGTTTTCTTCGTTGTCTTGATCTTCATAGCGTATTGGGGCTTCTTTGGTTTGACGACGCTGCAAACTGAAGGACATGAGCTCCACATGTTCTGTCTCTTCTCTCTCTCTTCTCACATGCACACTCTTGCTGCTTCCACCAAGTGCATGAGTCGCATGCTGCACCTCGGCATGCTCATCCTCCAAGGCAATAGTCTTCAGGTCATCCTGGAGGGAAATCGAATTCCTGGGCAGCGGCTTTGACATAACGAGCTCTGCTTCATCTAGCAATATCTCTGTACTGCTTCTTGCTGCCTTTGCTTTCACATTCTTGATCATCAACAACCAACCTTCTGCTGTAACGAGCCCTGCACAAAGTATAAGAACTGCACTGCAAAGGACTCTCATCCAGAAACCACATCCAGTCATCTGGGTAAACCTCCTTCTCTTTACTTCTGTCTGCCCTTGAATGTAAACATATTGACTTTGCAATGTAAACATCAGGCATGAACTCTTCATGGGCGACAGTCTCGATCTCTCGCTCTTCAGTTGCAATCTCTCGCAAGAACGACCACGCCATTCCTGCTAAAATGCTGCTCATGAAAACCAGCACTGCAAACAGGAACAATTCCTGCTGCCATCTTCCTGAACTCAAAGCGTCCAGGGCACCACTGCTTGCTGCAACTGTCTGCTCTGCCATCTGCTGAAGGTTCTGGAGGCTGCTGGCACACACTTCTCGCACAGACATGAAAACCATCATGCTCCATGGAAAAATCTTCGTCCATCCAGCTTGCTGTAGCATCATCGCACCCTGACTCAGGTGCTCCGCTACCATGTTGAAAAACGTGGTAAACATCATGGCTCACTTTTCCTACCACGCTCTAAAGGCAAAACAACTTTTCTCGCTTTCGACTCTTGAGCCTAAGCCTCCGGTGTCAAACTCGTTCTGCTCAGACTCAACATGCCTTAGGGCATTTGGTGTCTTTCCTACTGCACCCATTCACTGTACCTGGATACATGCTGTACACTTAACAAAGGCATCATGGACATGGGAGACAGGATGCAAACAGTCACTCCTGAAGCGTCAGACTCACAAAGCAAATCCATGATAATCTTAGAGTCCGGTTCCAAAGCCTTGTACACGATCAAACCTGGCCTGTGCTCGTTGATCTCGTGGACGAGCCGGGTGATCTTGTAATCCTTCGGCGACATTTGGGAGATTCCGGGACACAATGGGAACTCTTGGTTGTCATGGATGAGTATCAGGGTAGTCGCGGGATCTGAGTCTGGGCTGTACGAGGGGATACCAGCAACCATAGCTGTGCATCTATCCATCATGCAAACCGTGCGAACACCAGATCGGTAACTGTTGCGCTGAGTAGAGTTCATGATTGCTGCGTAGGCCTGCTTCTCTTTTTCATATGCAAGGCTGCTGTGATACGTTGGGTGCTGCACGACCAGGACGAAGTCGGCTCCAGAATCGATCTCGGTAGACCCTGCGTCTCCTTCCCGCGATGTCCACGTCCGACCACGTTTCGTGAAAGCCACTTCGCTCCAACTCAAAGGATGCATCTCCCGAGGAACCGCAACAAAACGTGGCAACTGCTTCATATTCATGCCCTTCCGGACATCATACAAAACAACACGGATGTTCTGTCGAAAGTTCTCGGCCGTCTGCAACTAATCTGAAGGACCGCACCAAAGTTCCTGCTTGCACCGAAGAAACTTGCTGTTAATACGCGAGCCCAATGTATCCAACAACTCCGCCAAAATGCCACGATCCATCCACGGACCAACCTCGTGGGTGATGTCATGCCTCCAATCATCCGCAATAGCGCCGCTGGTTCGCGGGATCCTCTTCCAAAGCGGTGGTGGCACACTAGGTTCCGCAGGCAAAATACGTGGCGTTCGCGACCTCTGCAATGTCTCGCGAGTGCGAGCCTCAGTCCTAACTGCAGCTCGCCCCCTCACATCTGCATCGCTGCGAAGCTCAGTTGGCTCCCTTCTCCGAGGGATTGGGTCTCGGCCTCCCTGCAAAGACTGCAGCTCGCTCCTCAGGCGATCATTCTCCGCAGCCAGCAGCTCCATGCGCAGCCTCGCATTCTCGGCTTGCAGAGCTGCTTCTTGCGAGGAAAGGTCACGATCCGAGGCTCCTGAGCTCGAAGGCACTTCTCGCACGCGGTCCGTGCCGCAGTCAAGTCGACGACCTGCTGAGATGGCGCCACTCGTCTCCATGGCCCGTACCACCCAGAGTTCCGCAGCGTCGTCTCATCCCAGTTGACATGGGTGTACGCCACGGCTCGTCGCATGTCCTTCAAGACCTTTGCAATCGCTGCAGGAGGATTGGACGACTCCCGGCTGCAGGCTGAACACCGGCCGAAACACGTGCGCATAGATGACCAGCTGTCGTCACGACCTGCATGTACGATCTCAAAATTGCACTCAGTGTCGAGGATAGCTGTAGCCAACTCACAAGCGGCCACAGAACGATGCCTCGCGGCAGTGCAAATAAACAAGATGTAGAAGGTCGGGAACTCTTAGCCACCCAGGTGCGTAGGCCAGCGAGAGCGTTAACCACAGCTGGGGCATGTGCCACCCGTTCCAAAACCGCGGGGTTCCTTCCTATGTGGTTCGTGATAGGCGCGGGATCAGAAACTGCAGCAAGGTCGCAGACGAACAACGAGGCGTTGCTGGGCACATGGGCCCCGAAAACTGATCTCACCAGCTCGAGCGCGGCCCTTTTAGCCTCAGAGTCGTACTGCTTCTGACCATCTGCATATGCCTTCCACTGCGAGGCCCAAGAGTTGATCCTAACGCCCACGGAGCCAATAAAAACTGTCGTGCGAGTACCAGCCGCCCTGCTCGCCGCCATATTCGCAGATGTATCAGGACTCGTGGTGTCGGGCAAAAGATCGGGACTCAAGGAACCACCAGATGTCTCAGCTTCGCCGGGCAAAGTAGTGGATCTCGCAGCGGTATGCAAAATATCGGAACCCAAATCCAAAAGATCGCCAGAGCCCGCGGGGCTGTCTGAGCTCACAAGATTCGCAGGATCAGAGTTCACAAGGCCATCGGTGAAACCAATCTCTCCACCCTTCAAACGACCCTCAAGGGTTGGGGAATCGTCTCGGGGACGTTCGTTGTATGGTTCGTTCCGATCATCTTGTCTCTCATGACTTCGTACCTTCTTGTTCCGGGGTAGCACTACGGGTCCATTCGCTGATGTTGTCGAAAGCTTTCGTACTCCTTTCGGTAGTACGCTGCGGTGCTTCAGACCAGTGCTGAGGTTGATGCATAGGAGGTTGCTCCCTTTTGCACGGGCTAATGGAACATGCATCTCTATGTTGTCTCTGAGTATCGTACATGTGAAGTCCCTCATGTTCTTGACCAGTCCAAGCCGACATTGAGCAAATTGGGAGAGCAGCAAAGGGGCGTTGTTCGACTCCGGAAGAACGTGAACATCCAGAAGTCCCGACACCAAGTTCCTTCCACTAAGCTCGGGTTCATCCCCTTCATATGCCTTGCCCTTGCCGGAACGGTCAAGGTCGAATAACAATATGGAAAAGGGAATGCGTCTCGTACCCAAAGTGGAGGTGGTGGAATCTAACCCGTTAAAGGTCTTGGCCTCCGAACTCATCCATGGAGCCTCAAACCCCAGGCGATGTAGCTTCTGCTCTGTGTTACGCATCCATACGCCACCCGCAACGGAGCTATTTGCACCCTCATCAAGCACTGCGTAAATGTCAGGGCTGGACATCAAGTCTACCTCGGGTAGGGTCAAGGCAACCTCGTCATCCTGAAGAACCGCCATGTACCCATTCAAGCTATCTTCATCCATGTCAGACATCGAGGTCCTCCGTCTCTCGCTTCCCGCAGCTGCTGACATCGCATGACCTGGGAAAGCGCGCGCGCGTGACGGCATGTCAGGGATCTGCGTCGTTGTCGAGGGTTGTGGTCTCTCTTCTTCTACCACTGCTGCTAGAACACTGTCCTGCACGATGGCATGTAGCGTACCCACTTTGATAGACGGTACTCCCCCTGCACAATCTTGCGCTACCAACTCATTCTCTACCTGGGTTCGAAGGTCATCAAGAACTCTCAGGACTTGAGCGGTACTCAGCTGGGTCTCATTTGTGATGTCTTGGTAGATGTTAGCTACCAGATCAAACGACTGCGACGTAGCTGATGCAATGCTCTTACCCTCTGGCTGGGTCTTCTTTATCTTCTCAACATGTCCACAATCCCTGCAAGTCCTCACCGTTACGTACACATTGGTTCCATGCGTGCTGATGTCCTTACACACTCTGCACTTCACCGGGAGTGGAGGATTCGGGGGCTTCTTCTTCGCCGTGTAGTGACTGGATAATGCTGGTGCAGATACTTGTGCTCTGGCCGGACGGTCCAGAGGCTTGAGGTGGTCCCCTACGGTCGAGAGGAATCTCTCGCCTAGTGACCTCTACTGTATCTTCATCAATCTCGTAGTAGTTGCGCACCCAATCCAGATATGCTGCAAGATACAACGAAGGCTTCTTCTCCTTGAATCCCCACACCGCATATCCCGGGTACTTCCACGTCACTTCTTCAAACGACAACCCTGTATGTTGCCCGAACTTGAATCTTTGATTCCCTCCAGGTGGAACAACCTGACTACCCAGATCACGTACCTGTGAAGGTGACAGTCTAGGTGGCGCTTGACTTCGGCGTTGCGCCTGCCTTGTAGGCCATCATGGCATGAGACGTCCCCTGTCCTCCATCGGAAATCACCAGACAATCCTCATCATCATCGCTAGAATCTGACAAAGTCGCAATGAAAGCCTGCTTCGGGGGAACCTTGGGCGCTCCCGCACTTCAGGCACTTCGATCGGGACTTTATCTCTTGCAGTCTCTTCTTCCTCTCTTCTATGGTCAAGCTAGACTTCACCACTGGGAATCCCTTCTGGCCCTTACCTTTTCCCGAGCCTTTCTTGCCCTTACCACCAGCCTTTCCCATGATCATGTTAGCTGCTAGCTGAAGTTGGATTGCTTCGGCTGCGGTATCCATGCGGGCTTCATGATCGCAAGACTCCATCACGTTCAAGGCGGTAGCCATGTCTTCATCCGAGACCTCTTCCACTTGCTCCATCTCGCTACTCTGAGTCACCATTGCATGACTGGCTTCATCGTCATACCAACTCTCCGCCTCACACTGCTCTTCATGTGCGCTAGTGACATAACCCCAGTGTTCTTCTTCTTCTTCATGTGTGTACATCACGTTCTCAGGCATGCTTCCGGGTATCTCTGCCACATACGCCTTCCATCCGGGTGAGGCACTTGAAGAACCGAATCCTTTTCCGAATCCTTTTCCCTTTGGGAAACCCTTCGTAGCACCCTTCCCTTGATCCTTTCCTTTTCCTTTTGGCCAACTGTCCTGTGACCCAAGGATACGCTGACTGCGAAGGTGAATCAATCCGTGATGCTCAATCATGATCTTCGCATAACCTTCAAAGGTATCGATCCCACCGGCACATGCCTTGATCATCAACTGCTGGTCTCTAGTCAGACCGCGAAGTTCCAGTAGCAATTCGGCCCTCAAACTGTCCGAAAGACTAATCCGAGGATCTAGCTGCTGCATGAGCAGCCACCAACGACGGCGCCTGCCGACGTAGCTGACAACAGACTCGGTCTGCTTCCTAGCCAAGGGACCGAACTTGTCCTGACCACTGCGGAACAAAGCCTGAGCTTCCTGTGCACCAAGCGGGAAGACCATCCTCTTTATCTCATCAATCAGAACTTGAAGCCCATTCTTTTCACTCAACTTGGCAATGCCCAAATCCTTCGCCTTTTGGAAAGCATCACCCCTCAAACCTTCAAGCACTTTCAGACTGTTTCCATCCTGCCGCCATCATCTTCTTCTGAATCTCCATCTTGATCAGCGTCTTCGTGGATGAAACCTTCCATTCCATCAAACGACCCTTCCGATCCAGGTCCATGCTCCGACCCTCTCTCTGACGATGCTCCCTTCGGGGTTCTTTCCTTCTTCCCTGTCTCGGGCTTGCTTGAAGTTGTGAATGACTCATCCTTCTTCTTCTTACGGACTTTCCGAGATCGTTGTTCCTGGGCTGCAATCCGTAATTGTGTTCTGAACTCCCACTCATGATAGTCTTCTGGCGAACCACCATAGATGAAACTACCATTCTTCGTGACTGTAGGGGCTGCATCGTACACCTTTTGTCGATATCTCAGGCCTGCGACTGTCATGATCCAAGATATCAACAACCAACTCGCTTCTTGATGCGTCGAACGATCACACCTCGCAACCGAGCAATCGTATCACCACGTCAAATCGATCGTAGCACTCCTCTCGCAATCAACCAACAATGGTCCGACGTAGCCTCAGCCGATCGGTCAGAGGACTTGGGAAAATTGTAGTTCGGATTTCACTCACACACACTCCAACCCAATGGGCCCGCAGGAACCGCCTCCAATACAGGAGCAAGCAGGGCGCACACCAGGAACACACTTTTGCCTATAGCTCAAGGCGCCTTCGATCCAAAACACAGCGGGTATGTACACTATACTACTAAAACATGCTGCATATTGGGCTTCCCTAAACGTGCGTGTTTGCTACGGCATGTGCTCAAGCTTTACACAATAAACGAGGAGGTATTCTCACGCAGTACCTCTGGCATTTCATCTTCTGTTGACGCAAGAACCTTGAACAGCACGCAAAAGCTGCGCGATGGGAAAACAAAGCCAGCGCCAGCTTTGTTCTCAACCAAACTTCACCAAATGTCGGGATATCAGGGAGAAACAGCCTCTCGGACACGATCTGCAGCGAAATGCTGCCCTGCACATCTATGTAGAAGATGGCGCGCAGCCTTACAAACATCCAACTCCTCGCTGCAACCGAACGCTGCCGGCTTCTCAATCAAACCGTTGGCCACGCGCCGACATCTGCGAAAGCCGCCGATAGGCTTGAAGTTTGAAGCGCAGCAACTGGCCTCAGAACAAGGACATACGAGGGTCCACGAATTCCCGCACATGGGGGGCATGTGGACACTACACACGCCTACAAATTCTGATCGCAGAACCGAGCTGCGATGGAATCGCCTCAGGTGCTTAGCACACTTGAGCCGCCCGCTCGAAAATTGTTGGAACGCAGGACAAATGTTTGCAAATCAACGCCCCGCCAGGTCACACGGCGGCTCTCCAAGCCCGCCGCCCACGCCACACGCTGGGCTGTGGCTTCCTGCCAGGTTCGGTTTTTAACGGTTTAGCGTTTAGGGCTGTTAGGGACCTTCACGGAGTTGAGGGACTCGCCTGGACATGGTTTCCTGGCTGCACGTCAAGCGCAGGACCGAAACCTCGGGGACCTGACCAGAAGCAGCCACGGACTCGGGTCGAACGCAAGCGAGTCGGGTCCGGAACGCGAATGCCATGGGCGGATTTTTTTGCCGGAGGTCTCTGTCCTGACAGCCCGAAGCGTTGAAAGTCATAGTCAAATCAAGCGAACACACGGACGCTCGAAAGTTCCGATTGGTCACCGGTCACTGGGCCTCCAGCCACTGCGGCAGCTCCAACCTCCGGCAACACGATGATATTCTAAACACGCCTGGGCGGCGCTACCAACATCGGATGAGGGGCCACCCTCCCATTTGCGACGTATCCTTTTTTTGACTTTGATTCGCAACGGGTCAGTGCAGAGCAGAGACATGCAGACACTTGTGGACCCGCGTAGCGATAGTGAGCCGGCAGTGAGATGCCTGGCAGCTTGTAGCTGCACTTGCGTAAGCAAGCCCCAAAAGTGTGAGACACGAGGCTGGCATGCCGGTCCTGGGACCCAGCACATGCCTATGAGAGATTGGCCCTCCGGTCCGAAGACCCAGCAAAGGCGCTACAGAAACCAACACTGAACGATAAATAACATAAGACCAGCTCTCGGAGTTTGAAACACTGTGGGTGAGAAGTGTGGAAGCAGCATAGTGTAGTAACTAAGAGTTTAAAGGCCCAAATAGATGAGTTGAGTCAGGGGAACTTTGCTGCATCAAGGTGGCTGATGGGAGCTACTAGGTTGCTGCAGAAAGGGCATGTTCAGAGGAGAGCAACCGGTTCGATACCCCTAGAAACAGGCATAACAACAGCAAAAGACAGCAGCCATTAGAACATGCCCTTCCTTCGATCTGTGATTTGACAAATGATCACCTGTAATCGAAGGCAGCGGGCGATTATCAGCAAAGGATTAAGATGATGTGAACTAGACGCATAAAGTGAGGAAAGTACTATTCGCCCACTAGTGCAAGGAGATAAAAATTCCGCAGTAAGACCTCAGCCTCTTTTGAGGAGAGCTCAGCCACTCTCACACCATCTTCAGACATATATCTGTGATTGACACCAATGTGCTCGGCTCGGAAATCATGAAAGAAGGCTCGATAATGACCTGATTGCGGACTGTCGCCCAAATGGTACACCCCAGATACAACACGACAAGATTGCGGTATCTTCCGACCATCCACCAAAGTTGGTATGAGAAGATTGTCAGGGATCTTGAGCGAATATTGTTCTTCCTGATCCGGCTGTGCTGAAGGGAGAACGCATGACTTGTAGGAAAAGAATCCGAGGCCATCTTTGTCTGCCATGGCTGGAAGGCTTGGGTGCCGACCACATAAGCATGATCGGTGCAGAGGTGAGATTGAGCACATCCACTAGATTGGAGGTGGAGTCATAAGAATGGATTGAACCGCCCAATCCTGGACTCGTGACGTATTCCAAGAGGAACACAAGAAATTCAACCACATCCTGCTGTGTGCCTGGTCTGTTCCATGGGGTCAATGCAGTCCCACGTCTTGAGCCTATACACAGCGGTGCGAAACGGGCTGCATTGGAAATCTTATCGAATTTCGTTAATGAAACGAACTTTCGATCACATTCAATTCTCTACCAAATTTTTCACACGCTTCTTTTCTTCTTTCTTCTTTGGTTCTCAATGTGGATTGTCGGAGCTCGAGATACAGAGCGAAACAAATTGAAACACTCAAGAGGTTGTGCAATTGCATTGTTTGACGCTTGCACAGACTTGCACGAGTGTCGAGGTAGTCCGAGACTTCTTGAAACGTGACGTTCGTAGCACTCGTGGTGCTCGTTCCTTGCAACTCTTTCCAACTATAACCACTCTTTTCCAATATTTGGAGACTTCGATTCAGCACCCCGACTTCATCTTTCTTTCCTTTCTCTCACTCTTTGAACACCATCTTTAAACACTTTCGTTGCTGTGAAACATCTCAAGTTTGTGAAATGATCTTGAGCATTGTTGCTTGGCTTCTAAGCCGCTGGACCTTCACGATCTTTTGCCCTTTACAAATCACTCGGTTGATTTCGAGCGCTTGGGCCTTCGTCTCCTCTTCGCTCTTCTTCCAATCCCTTTTTCTTCTTCTCCTTTCCTTTCCTTTTTCTTCTTTGCTTTTCGACTTCAGCCACATCCGCCTTGCACTTTAAAGTTTCCTCACCCCGAGGGTTTGGAGGTTGTGGCGACTCTACCATGCTCGTTGAAAGGTGGCACAGCTACGGGGCCTCGAGACCTCAAGTCAAGACAACACTCAACCCTTACAGCACAAAGTGCGGACTCTTTTTACTGCGTTGTTTGCAAATTCTCGAGCTCCTCTTGTCAAAACGCTCCTAGCACCTCTTCGGTGCATTCGTCACGGACTAGTGTCGGTCTTGGCTCGCAGGTCGGTAATGCTCTTTGGTGGTGTCCGTTACCGCGTTCATTGAAGGCATCTTGAACACTTTGCCTGCAGTCTTATTGCCCGGCCAGGAGGGCGCCCGCCTTCCTGCAGCAAGCAAGCAGTGGGTGGACCTCTCAAAACCAATGCCTCAAGATTTTCAGAAGGCCCAGAAATGATTGAGCCTCTCAAATGCTTTTCACCTCTAGTGTCGAGATCCACAAGAACGGCCTACTGCGCTGCTGATGTAGTAAAGAGGCGTCGGTTCAAAAAAAAGCGCTCCAAAGCTCTTGCTTCGTGCTCGATCTCCTTTGCCTGCTTTCTTGTCTTTCCTTTCAACTTCCCACCTTTTTCGCCTTTGTTCCCCTTGTCGCCTGTCTTTGTCTGGACTTGTCTCCACCTTTGCTGGAACTTGCTCATGGACTGACAAATCAAAAACCAAAACTTGGCAGAACACGCTACTGATCGCTTCCTGCAACTCCGTAGCACTCTGCTCTCTTGTTTCTTACCAGAGTCACCTCCTTTCCACTGGTCCAGATGCGCTTGAGGCTCCTCTGGGTGTACTCGCTGCAGACAAAAGTTCCGGCTGCTGTTCTTGCAGCATTTGCAGCATCGTACTGCCAAGCTGAAGTGTCGACGTCAACATGGCACTCATCTGTTGCAGCTGAGCTGCTCGAATCTGCTCATGCTGTGGTTGCAGTATTGCTCTCGTCATCTTCAGTAGTAGCAGTAGTAGTAGTAGCAGTAGCAGTAGTCGAAGTAGCAGTAGTAGGAGTAGTAGTAGTAGTAGTAGTAATAGTAGTAATAGTAGTAGTAGTAGTAGTAGTAGTAGTAGTAGTAGTAGTAGTAGTAGTAGTAGTAGTAGTAGTAGGAGTAGCAGTAGCAGTAGCAGTAGCAGTAGCAGTAGCAGTAGCAGAGCAGTAGCAGTAGCAGTAGCAGTAGCAGTAGCAGTAGCAGTAGCAGTAGCAGTAGCAGTAGCAGTAGCAGTAGCAGTAGCAGTAGCAGTAGCAGTAGC